>OY292424.1:13005000-13297500 GCA_958496245.1 Perizoma flavofasciatum
TTCCAATAAGCGGCGATAGGCTTGCAAACTGTCACTTTGAATGTTAACTACAGAAAGGTCAAATCAAGAGAACTCTAAAACAGCGAGCATGCATGAAGAGTGCGATGAGAATACATGAATCAAAATAGGTATGTCAGGAAATCCTTTGTCTCTGCCTACCCCTCCGAGAAACAAACCACATAACACAAGCTCTGCTTACTTTGGGCTAGATGATGCTGTGTGGAAATGTCCAGCATTATTATTATTTATTGTACTTGAAATCATGATAGTTTCCTCACGGAAACGTTGACCGGTGGGTCCTTCCTCAGTTTGCCGTTCCCGGTATATTGGATCCGGCCCGAAGGACCACGCACGTCGATTGTGTCGTTAATCTTCATGTTCTCCATGTATTGCGATAGTTTGTTTATATCATACCTGCAATCATGTTGAGTTTCTTCACGAAAACGTTGACCGATGGATCCTTCCTCAGTTTCTTGATCAGGAAGTTGCCGTTCCCGGTATATTGGATCCGGCCCGAAGGACCACGCACGTCGATTGTGTCGTTAATCTTCATGTTCTCCATGTATTGCGATAGTTTGTTTATATCATACCTGCAATCATGTTGAGTTTCTTCACGAAAACGTTGACCGGTGGGTCCTTCCTCAGTTTCTTGATCAGGAAGTTGCCGTTCCCGGTGTATTGGATCCGGCCCGAAGGACCACGCACGTCGATTGTGTCGTTAATCTTCATGTTCTGCATGTATTGCGATAGTTTGTTTTTATAATACCTACAATCATGTTGAGTTTCTTCACGAAAACGTTGACCGGTGGGTCCTTCCTCAGTTTCTTGATCAGGAAGTTGCCGTTCCCGGTGTATTGGAGCCGGCCCGAAGGATCACGCACGTCGATTGTGTCGTTAATTTTCATGTTCTCCATGTATTGCGATAGTTTGTTTATATCATACCTGCAATCATGTTGAGTTTCTTCACGAAAACGTTGACCGGTGGGTCCTTCCTCAGTTTCTTGATCAGGAAGTTGCCGTTCCCGGTGTATTGGAGCCGGCCCGAAGGGCCACGCACGTCGATTGTGTCGTTAATCTTCATGTTCTCCATGTATTGCGATAGTTTGCCGCCGTCAGGGAACTTGGGATGGACATTCTTGAAGTACACCTAGAAGAGATTTAATAATAAATAATGCACATTTTCACAAATCATCATCTAGCTGCAAAGAGAGCAGAGCTTTGTGTTATGGGAACTACATGAATTATACATATATATTTTTTTGTAAATACTAACATATTATACATAAAAAACACCCAGACCCAAGACAAATATTTGCAGATCATAAAAACATTAGTGGACAGGAATTGAACCCGCAACGTTCTGCGTCTCAGGCAGGCCTTTGACCACTGGGCCACAGAGGCCGTCATAAAACATATTTGTGCTTCTTTATTTGTCAAACTTACACTTAAACATCAAAGAAACATCTCGAGAATATCAACCAGCGGGGCGATCACACTAATTTCCATGGCTATCGAGATGGAGGCATGGTATTAGCATGATTCGATTACTTGTCAAAATCACAAGTTTTGTTCGTTCATGGACGGTTCCGTTTAGTCAGATAGTATGGGAATCAAACGATGGGGAATCAGTGTAATCGCAATTTGATGGATAGCCCATTCAAATGGGGAACTAGTGTCAAAATCGATTGCCATAACGATAGCCATAGGTTAGCGTGATCGACCCACAGGCTGGTAATTATCTCGTGGCTCAGTTGCTTTAGCTTCCGCGTACCAAGCGACAGTCGCTTGTTCAAGTCCCGCCGAGGTTGAAGCTTAGGGATTTTATGAATTTTGGTATTTGGTCATAAATTCCACAGGCACAGATACCTCATTCCATACAAAAGAAATGGATAGCTCTAAGTCGGGCTATTTCGCGGGTTATTTTGTTTGCCATAAATATGTACTAGATGCCGCTAGCAGCGGTGGGTATCGACCGCCATCTAGCTTATTAGTTCGGTACTATAAGTGGATTTAACTTCCTAATAAAATGTAAACCAATAGATGGCGATAAAACCTAATGAGGGTTTTGATTCAAAATTCCTTCCTATGATGCTTGTGAATTGTGTTGTAAAACTTGCAGATAGGTACTTAGGTGCCTATCTACTTACATTCGTTTTATAGGCTAAAATCCTCAGATCTATAATCAGTATGTATCTATGTATAATCGTAGATCCACGGGGATACCAAGTATAAAGTTGTCAGTGGCACGTCCTAACATTATATTTGGCACGTACTCTCGCTTATCAAACCGTTAGGATTCCACGTGACAGGTAGCAAGACATATATTATTTGTTGTTGTATCCTACTACAATTATAAACGCGAATGTTTGTGAGAATGGATGTTTGTTACTCTTTCACGCGAAATTTCTGAACGAATTTTGATGAAACTTTACAGTAATATAGCTTATACATTAGAATAGCACACAGGCTACTTTTTATCCGGGTACCACGCGGACGAAGCCGTGGGCAGAAGCTAGCCTTTTATATTTTCTATTTATGTATCTGAGAAAGACATTTATGAGGAAAAGAGTCGCGAGACTGGTGTTTTTTTTCCTAAATGCCTTAAAAGATTCTTACATAGATTTTATAGGTTTTTACATTCTGTAAAAATAAACTGTAACCTATACAAACATATACAGGAAAGATACAATTATTGTATTATTAATAAAATCAACAGTCGAGTATGAGGAAATAACAGTTTCCTCACAAAATACCAGACATAGAATCTGTGCTGGCACCAAGAGGTTATTTTCCTTATTATATTTTTGTACAAAGCTATATTGGAAATGAAGTTATCATAGTTGGGTATAATTTTTAAACCCCGTTGCAAACAGAGGGATGTACCTAAATTTAAATAAATAATGCTGGCCATTTTCACACAGCATCATTTAGCCCCGAAGTAAGCAGAGCTTGTGTTATGGGAACGACATGATATACTTTTATATATTTTATTTGTTAATACTTATTATACATAGAAAACACCATGCATATGAATTATGCGGTTTTCATACATATAAATTATGCAGTCTGCAATCAATAATGGAACTAACGTTGAGGGTATTCCAATTTTGGTAAAAATTACAGATTTTATAAAAACGGATATTAGAACGACTATAATATATCACGTACTTTACTGTTCTCCTGCTGACGTTTCGTTGACCGTTTCGAGGCCCTTCCTCATGATCCGCGACTACGCGACCGAGACGGGAACACGCAAACGTCAAAAGGAGAATAATAAATTACGCGGTGTAGTCCTATTGATATCATAAAACGCAGCTTTAGAAAGTTATTTCATAAAAAAGATATACTACATTTAAATGTTTTTAATATTTAAATAGATACTTATAACTTAATTTGTTTTATTTAATCTGTTATGTGTTGTGTTTTGAATTATTTGTTTTTTAAATTTTTTATATGTAAGTTTATGGATTATGATCTGAAATAAATGTAATAAAAAAATGCACAACGGGCGGTCTTATAATTTAAAAGCGATCTAGCCCACACAACCTTTGAAGAGGATTTTATGTGATTTTGCGAGTGGCTACGGGTGTCGTATAGATTCCATCCCTGGTTCAGTACGAACTGTGTTTGGTTCAGTGGGCTGCAGTGCACATCGAAATGACAGCCACAGTTGCATTCCCCATAGCCATTTTGGTAGTGTAATTAAGGGGGCCGGATATAAGAATCAAGATTACCTTAACCACCAAATCAACATAGCCTTTCTCCTCGTCACTGGATACCGGTGTGTACGCCCTGATGACCAAATCATCACCGATCTTAGCCGACAAGTGGATATGCTGGCCAATTGGTAAACCTAAGAAAAAAACGTTAGTCAATATTAATTCGGTAATTCTTAGAATCAGCTTAAATTTTTGAAGTAGGGCAATTCATATAGCTCGCAGAACCAACAGCCGCTGGAAAAGAAAGGTTCACGAATAGCGACCACGAACCGGACGACGCAGCGTGGGAAGGCCAAGGACTCGTCAATTTTGATGAAAACATTGAGTGATGATGATCTAGGAAATATTGTTTTCATCATCATCACTACTGTTATAAATCTGAACACTTTAAATTACAATTTTGGAAAAAAACCTTCACACTTCTACACTTCTTATAATATTATCATGAAAAACATCTCTGTATAATTTAGTTTCTAGATTTATTTTCGTTCTCATGTGTACCTAATCTATGTTTAATAAATTTTTAGATTTACTTCACAGAGCATTACTTTGTTGCTCATACAACTGCATGCTTAAATAGCATATATGCAATCCAGGAACACCACAACCTGTAAGTTCTTGCGGAGTGGGGCCTGGTGATCTGTAATACTGGTTCCTGAGAACCTACTTCAGACACCAGTCTTTCACAAACTTGGTGCTTGTCACTAATCAATTTATCATTGTTACCTTACTAAGATTGTGTACTTACCAGGGTGTCTAGACAAATATCACTTTCTGTTGACGTTAACGCCTGCGGAAAGATAAAATTGTATGGAAATGTCACGTGACATTTCCTCAGCAAATGTCATTTCCATACAATTTTATCTTTCCGCAGGCGTTAACGTCAACAGAAAGTGGGGCTAGAAATAAATAATCATTCTATTCTATTTATGTACTCACTTTAAAATTTAAAGATAAGCGATCTGGAAGAGATTGCTTAAGCGATAAGACCACCCATTGTTATTTTAATTGTAACAAAATTAATATTTTGTTAACTTGTGGCGTACTAAATGTACCTATAAAGTATTATTTCACAAATTTTCATGAATTGAAAAAATTGTAAGCAAATATTGGGATTTGTAAAAACATATGAGCGCTATTTACTAGCTTAATCTAGCTAGGTGATGCTAGCTTCACCGTTTGAGAGCACTAGCTCACCAGCTCTCAAACGGTGATGGAAAACATCATAAGGAACCTGGCTTGTCCTAGAACCAAAAATTTGAAGACATATGGCGTGAAAGGAGCCTTTAGGCGTTAAAAGCTCTTTTATGTAAATCGAAATCGTTCTAGAGTGATTCTGTACACACAGACGGACAAACAAACTTGCTAGTTTATGTAATCATCATCATCAGGATCAGGAGAAGTCCACTGGACAGACAGGACTTGCCTCCCTCAGAGTGCCATTATGAAGAAAATAACAGGCTGCTGATGACAGAGAAATGTATATGGTTGGCCTCTCCCAATAGGCGCCACTGAGCCTTTCGCCTTTCTTAATTTATCGCTCCACATGGCCAGGGGGGGCCCCACACTACGTTTGCCAAGACATGGTCTTCACTCAAGAACTCGTTTACCCCAGTGGTTGTTGGTTCTTTGGAATACATGACCAGCCCATTGCCACATCAGCTTGCCAATTCTCTGAGCTATGTTGATGACTTTTGTTCTCTGTCAGATAATCTTCTTACAGATTTTATCCTTCAGAGAGACCCTGAGCATAGCCAATTTCATAGCTTGATGTACAAACCTTGAACTGGTGAAACCTTACTGTGAGTGTCCATGTCAAAATGATCAACAATTATTCAAAGTAATTTTTGCAGACAAATTGATAGACATACCTAGGACATGCTCTGATGAAGGTAATCCAAGTCGGAACCGTCTGGTATCATGGCTGAGGTCCTCCCTCTCAATGAGAGGCAGTGCGTACTTGGTGTTTGGGTCAACGAGGGCCACCAGCTTCTTCTTGCTCTTCTTACTGCTAGGCTTGCCCCAGAGGCAGTTGGCAACTACTGTCGTGAGTACCACCACGGAGCCCACTCCAATGATGATGGGTAGGACCTGAGGAACAGTGAAGTTTGTTTATTTATTTATTATTTGCCTGTGCCCACATGGTAACTGGATAAAACATATTTTATCAAAATCGGTCCAGCCATTTCAGATATTTCATTTTGAAAATGATATGTAGAATCAATGATATTGTATAAGTTTTACATATTTCAAAGGACATTTAATATAGGAAAGATTCCTTACATTACCAGCTGTGTTTGGGATACCTTAAGATGATGTTGAGATTAATCCAGTCTTGTAAATATTATTTAAAGCCTCTGTGTAATTGTTAATAAAAGTACAAAACTTTAGTCTTGTGGTCTTATCACTATAAAGTTTGAAAGGGACAGTATGTCTAAAGCACTCTTTACTAAAACTTATTGCAAGGTGATGAGCATGGCAATCTCTGTGACACTGTGGACGAAGGCCCGTCTGAGATGCAAATATTTGTCTAAGGTCTGGATGTTTTCTAAGTATCATATGTATTTACAAAAAAAAGTATAAAGTAGTATATCAGTCATGTAATTCCCATAAAACAAGCTTTGCTTAGTTTGGGGCTAGATGATGCTGTGTGAAAAATGTTCAGCATATTTTTTTGATTGGTTTGTGAACTATTCTAACATTTTGCAATTTTTTTACATGCAATATATTTTCAAAGAAGCTTTAGGCTGATGTGTAGAGGAAAGATGATGTGGGGAGTTTAAAAAACTTGAAGAGTGTAAGAAGAAATGTAAGTATAAATCTACAATGACAAACGGGTTGTGTGTCTGAGAAATTGCTTTTAATAATTTTATATAACAGATACGAAAATAAATATCAGCAATCCATCCAATTAACTGATAAGGATAACACCGTTAATAGGTAGTATTGTAATTAGTAACCTAACAATATTATCTAGGTATCTACTAATGTGACAGAATGATTTCAGGTAATCGATTCAAAAACTAATTAAGATTGGATAACTGTTATAAGGAATTTAGTTAGATCATTAAACGCACATTTGAGTGAAAAAACCAATTAAAGTACCCACTTAAGATGGAGTTTATACATAATTTACATAAAAAAAATAGCTTTCAACTGAAAAAGTGACAAATTAAAAAAGTATATATACATACAGGTATTTTTTCGGTGAAATCTGTGACTGCTGCATCTAAATTACTCATGTTTCAGTTTTCACAATGCCACCAATACAAGTACACTTAAATTATGAAACACTAGCAAAGGGCTACAGGACGAAAAACAACACAAATACACTGAAAAGCGGCGCGAACTCGAATGAATGACCCGCCAATGACAAATTCAGCTTGTGAGTGTGGACCTTGAACTTAGTATCTGAATAGAGCCATGCTTACACAAACACACACACGCAATCAGGTACATAAAACATGGCAAAGTTAGGTTATGAATAACTTTATTACGATTACACATTTACATACCTACCATACTGTCTGAATCGCTCATTTCGAAGTAATGAAGACATTCGACAAATAATACGAGCGAAGTGCTTTAGAATTATCATTGCTATAACATATCTTCGTATTGATATTATTGATAAGCAATCTGCTATCGGTTGTCGATAATGTTACTTACGATTTTGTAATTGATGTTTAGAGACATTTCTGTTGTGGTTGGCGTTGGAATCTGTCCGATATGTTTCTCCTGTTTTGTTCTACTAATTCACTTTTTCACTGAACACTGGTTGCTTCAGTTATTGCGTAACACATTAGACTTTTTTTCTAGTTTTGTGAGTGGACTGGAGGTCTTTGTCTAGCTACACGAATACGATTGTAAAATAATAATAATTATTGAAAAATAGACCGCCCGCCCGCAGACAAAAGTAGGTAGCCAACCTACCTAGTTAGGAACCTACTTATGCACTGCTGGTGAGTTGTGGAGACATAACTACTGAACTTTGGAAGCTATTTTGAGCTTTTATGTTGTGAAAAATGCCGTCACCTCCTGAATTGTTTCGTGTGATCGAATCTTCGAATGATTTGCATCTGTTGTAAATGTGAAATAACAGATCACTTTTTTACCGTGTAGTAAGTAACTTTAGAAATTTATTAGCATTTTTAATTCGTTTGAGAATTAATTCAATAAATACTGACGAAACAAAATACCAGATTTTTTTACGAAAAAAATGGCTGGCTTGACTTGATATTTAAAATTTAGCGCTATTATGCAACTGACAATGACAGTTTTAGAACATGTATCTTTTTGAATGTCAAAGTCACGTTGACAGTTTTGTTTTTCTCACGTTACCAACAATGCATATAGTCAATGCCGTGGATCTATTTTTGTTCGTTTGGATCGTTCCTAGAAGCACTGAAAACATCTAAGGGGAATTTGCCTCACGGATATCAGCGCACCCTAATGACTTGTGGCGATTAAATTTATATCAGAACCATTCTTGGAGATTATTACCTACTATTTGGTATCGGTATCGAACTCTACCGGTACGATATTTCATTTAGAGTTCAATGACCTCGTGTGACATCACACTCAAAAATCAAATAAACAGCTGTTTTGTTGATTTCAGGGATGTGCTAAGAGCAGGTAGGATGGAAACATTATAAACACATTCCGGGGCACCTTGTATAAAATAAGCTCCTTTCCCTCGTTCTTTGGCAAAACTGTTGGCAACTCCGATGATGTGGGGTCGGAGAGACAGGCTGACGGACTCTTTTTCTGGCGGTCGACTGAATAACTGTTTTTTTTGCGTTTATCTTATTAGGGTGCTTTGATCTAGGATTACTGTAAAATAAGGCAGTAAATTGATAATTACTTTACCTTTATTTCTTTTGAGCAGCCTAGATTACTTTATTGAGGGTTAAAGTTAACAAAACTGTATTTTATTTTTGCCGTATTGTTAAATATCCAGATCTGGCAAGCATAATTATGTGATGCAGATATTGTTTGGATATTATTATAATATGAATTTGTTCTTGATTAAGTAACTGTATATAATAATAAACGTGTTTCATATTTCATATTTCATTTATTCATGCTTAATGTCCTACATACAATGGTTAAGCTTAGGTCTAGTGTAGCTCCTAGTAGGTTGGTAGGTACATCGGCCCTGTCAGGGAGTTGCAGGTAGCTATTATTTTAAAAATTACACACATACAATTTAAATAATGAAACAGGTGAATAAGTAGGTAAACAAAATAAAATTAAATGTCAATAATTATACAAAATGTCAAAAATTATGCGAAAAAATATGCCAAGAATAATAATAATTGTTAATATAAGAATAGGAATATCACGAAGCAGGTAGGTAGCTCAATAATCAATGTCAAAGGTTGGGTTTTGGTATATTCTACAGTAGGTACGTCATATTTTGTAAGTAAGAAATGTCGGAGAATGAAATGGTCAAGAATATGTAGGTAGGTAGTTTATAATCAGATTATACAAGTTTGTCAGATAGGTATTCGCCAACAGTGTAGTAGGCTTTTTTCGTCAGGATCGTTTTAATCTGTTTTTGGAATAATGAGTCCTTTTCTTCACTTTTTATTAGTTCGGGCAGTTTGTTATATATTTTTACAAGTCTGTAGGCAGGACTGTTCTGTACTGTTTGCAAGGTAGTCGCGGGTAGGTTAAGTTTGTTTCTGTTTCGTCTATTGTAATTTTCGTGTGTTTCTGAATTTGACCTAAACATATTTTTATTATTCCTTACAAATAAGCAAGCCTGTAGAATGTAGATAGACGGTAAGGTTAAAATTTCTTTTTTAATAAAATATGGTTTGCAGCTTACCCGGCGTTTGATGTTTACTAAGATTCGTATGCATTTTTTCTGTAATATAAATAATTTTATATAGTCAGTGCTTTCGCCCCACATAATAGTGGCATAATTGAGCCAAGAGTAGGCATATGCGTAGTATGCTGAGAGTGCGGTCTCATAATTAGTATTTGATTTTAAAATACTAAGTGCGTAGACAAATCGTGATAGCTTGGTTTTAATTTTTTGAATATGCGGTTTCCATGACAAGTTAGTATCTAAAGTTGTACCTAGGAGATTAAATTCATCGGTTTGTTCTACTTTAAGGGTTTTTGTAAGTAAGTCAATATCTAATGCAGTCCTCTGGTACGTTCGGAATTGAACCATTTTTGTTTTTTGTAGATTTATTTCCAAGTTGTGATCTTGGAGCCATTTTATGCAGCTATGGAAGGTGTGAGTTATGTAAGCATTGTCAATGTTCAGAGTACTTTTAAAAAGGATAGATATATCGTCCGCAAATAGGACACACGAAGTTTTAAGTGTTTTTGGTAGGTCATTGATATATATTAAAAATAGCGTACATCCGATCACGCTTCCCTGTGGTATTGAGTAGTTCGTGGTTTTTATGTCTGAAATTGCATTTTGTATTTGTCGCGTTTGTTCATCCAAATATTGTACTTGCACAAATTGCTTCCTGTCACTGAGGTGACTGGAGCCAGCAGTGGGCCGTTCCTCTGATTCCACATCCGTAAAGTTTCTGCAACAGGATTTTGTGACTGACTTTGTCATAGGCTTTTGACATGTCAAGGAAGAGACCGATCGCATATTTTCTTTCATTTATCGCACTATATATTTCGCCGACAAAATTATATACTGCTAGTGTAGTTGTTCGTTTCTTTCTAAAACCATATTGATTCTGGCTAAGTATATTATATTTTTCTAGGAAGTTGTAGATTCGATTTGTCATTGCTTTTTCAAATATTTTTGATACTGATGATAAGAGGGCAATAGGCCTGTAACTACCAGGGTTTTCTGGTTTACCGCCCTTTTTAAAGATAGGCTTTATTTTTGCCAGCTTAAGTCTATCTGGGTAAGTCCCTTCATCAAAGGATTGGTTTATTAATTTTTTTATCGGTGAGGCAAGTTCGTGGGCACATCGTTTTATTAAGTTGGGAGGTATCTCATCCGCGCCATAGCTAGATTTATTACTCATTGATTTGATTATGTTCAATATTTCTCGCTCGGAAACCGGTTCAAGATACATCGTGTTAGTTGATGCGTCGATCACCGGGCGTCCGCTCGCTTTCGTCATGTTATTGGTACTTGGTTCGCCAACAGATGCAAAAAAATCATTGAATGCATTAGCAACCAGTAACGGCGAGTGGTATGTTTTATTGTTTACAGATAGGGAGATGTTATTTTGTGATTTTAACTGGTGTTTTGGTTGGGTTAGGTTTTTAATTGTGTTCCACATTGTTTTAATTTTGTTGTTTGATAAGCGCATTTTTTTAATATAATTATTCTTTTTACATTGTTTAATACATTTTTTAAGTAGTCTTTCGTACATTTTATAGTGATTTTTTAGAGATGGATTTTTTGATTGGCTTGATAAAATACTTAAAATTCTTTTGTTTTTGCAAGAAATTTTTATACCGGTGGTAAGGTAAGTAGTTGTGAAATTATTTTTTTGTTTTATTCTTGTTAAGGGTAAATGCAAGTTTAGGGAGTTAGTGATTATTTTGTGAAATGATTCATAGTTTTCGTTCGTGTTTCTATGGGCTTGTATAACATCACTCCAATTTATATTTTTTATTTCGGTTTGGAATTTATTTAAATTTGATTCGTTAAATATACGTTTTTTTATGTAGGCCTCGGGTTTTGGTTTTAATATTTGCGTGGTATTTTGGGTGTAAGTTATGGCTCGGTGGTCTGAAATGCCTTTATCAATTACGTTTACTGTACATTTTTTATGATTTACGAATAATAGATCGATGCATTTTGATGTTGAGGTTGTTACTCTAGTCGGTTCTTTGACTTGTTGATAAAAATTGTGTTCATACATTGAGTCTGCTAGTTTTTTATAGTTGTAGCAGTTCGCTAGGTAGTCGAGATTAAAATCCCCGGTGATAGTTATTAGTTTTTTTGAATATTTTTTATGGATAATGTTTAGTAGCTTGTCTATAAATGTAAAGAATATGTCAATGTGTCTATCAAGTCTGTGTATGTTAATAATAATAGTTTTTTGTGTTTTTAATTGTATGGCGCAGCACTCCACTACGTACTCGATTGATAGGTTAGCAAATTCTGGGATCTCCTCGAAGTCAAATCCGCTCTGGACGAGGATGGCAACGCCACCTCCACGGTGCTCCTGGCGGTAGAAGGCAGATGCGAACTCGTAGCCGGTGATTTGTAAAATGTCCTTGTTTATGTCCCGTATCCAGGTTTCTGTTAGGCAGAGTATACGGTAGGTTTCACCATCGTCTAGAGCATTCTCAAGGATGTGAACTTTGTTATTGATGCTTCGTAGATTCTGGATAAATACTTTAAGAGCGAAATGTCCCGCCGATGTTTGTGTCGCTCGTTTTAGCCCTTAAGGTAGCACGATATTTTTTTGTAAATTAAAACAAAACAAATATTAAAATTAGTTTATTTAGCCTATGAGACACATAATAAAAATTAAAAAAAAAATCTATTTCGTAACGTTTTTGGAAAAAGCCATGTATAATATACCATACATTGTCACATTGCATGCGGACGACATGAACATAGGCATGTATGATATAATATACATTGCTACATTTAATGCGGACAACATGAACATAGGCATGTTTAACATAATATACATTGCCAATGAGCTTGAGTCTCAGTTAAAACTGTTAAATGGCTTGGTGATAAGCAATGAAGAAGTTTCTGCCCTTGATAAAGCATAAATGCACTTCACACTTGGTGCAAATAGCGCTCGCTTATCCCCTTCTCAGTTTTTCATCTCTGGTATTCCGTTACTTGAGACCATACTGATGATATCTCACATCATCAATGCTGTGGGCCTTGCTGCTACTGGCTTTTTGATTTTCTTTCCCTCGGGTACAGTTTCTTTGTTTAGAACTGGCACAAATCTGTTGTATTTTTCCCAGCAACTCCGCATATATTGCATATCTGAAGTCCTGCAGGTCTGACTTCTTCATATTTTTTATTTGATAATATCATCATCGGTACAAGGCAATGAGCATGTCAGCTAAATCTACTCCACCCATGTGACGATTGTAGTGCTTTACAATTTGGGGGCATTGCACTTCGACATTGCACTTTTTGGTCGCAAACCATTTGAGGAACGACCCTCTTCCTTCCTTCTCAAGCAGTTTGTCCGCCACCAATATATTTATTGTGCTCCTTGAAGTCTGTTTGGTCATACGGTACCAAGGTTGAATATTCCGTAGTTTTCTCACAGCAAATAAACCAGCTTCAATTATGTAAAATAGTTGTCGAAATAGACAACACAACCAACCCTCATAGTCTCTTCCTTAGGCGTAAAATGGATGCCTTGGAATGTGTAAATTATACCAGATACGCTTGCTCTCACCAAATTCTTGAAACCCCTATATGTTTGTATGGTACCACCATACAAACATAATATTTTCTACGATTTCTTCCGTAAAAAAGCAGTAAAAATAGTCAAGTGGTGATCAACCATCAGGAGTACCTAAGCTCTTGAAATAATGCTTCAGGTATTTCGGCTTTACTTTGCAGTCGTACTTTTTTCCATTGGCCTGCTAATTTATATTTTCTAATACGCTTTTTGACAGTGTTTGTGCGAACTGTTGACGCTTTACGTTTTCTTTGGGAACGTGTTTTTGTAGCAGAAGATGGGCATGGAGAATTTTGGTTGGACGCTACATTGAAGGCAATGAATGAATAAATTGTATTGCGTAGAGCTCGGAAAAATCTCTTCAAAGACTGGTACGAGTGGCGGTAAGCTTTGAACCAAAGACTTGATGGACTCTCGCTTTCGAAGGCTCTTCGTCAGCTGCAGTAACGTCGAGATTATCCTCGTCATAAATTATGGTTTGAACCGGACTATCAAGTATAAGTAACCGTTCGAAGGATTCATCTAGAGATGGTCCTGATGAGCTCTCCATAGATCCCCGGATTTCATCTTCACTACTTTTTGCAGCACTGGCATCAGGATTCGCATTTTCTGTAAGAACAAGCGATTAAATTTGCTTTTCTCATCCACTAGCAGTATATTTCTACAACAACAAAAAACCCATGCAGCCAAACCAAACCCACAAAGCAAAAATGATTCCCATGAAGTTACCGTAAGCTGAGATTTGACCACGCATACTTAGATTCCTTCATACGAACATACTGAATAAGGCAAGTTGAATAATAAACGAGTTATGTAAGTTCATTACTAAAGCAAACTCTAAAAAAATTCGCGCCAAAACCCATTTTAGCCATAGAAAACTTAAACCTAAAATGTCGCAATGTATAGTATACTTTACATAACAAACCAGGACTAGTTCTGCTAAGCTGTAGCCTTGTATGGTATGCTATACACTTACAAAAACACCAAAATTCCTGTAAAATTAGCTCTCCCCAAAAGTTATTTCATGCTAAGATGTACATATCAAATACTTGTAATCAACTTTTATGTGCAAAAAAAACGTATGTTACAGTAAAAATAATAAAAACAGAATAATTTACCTTGAACATAGTGAAGCTCCGCCGTTGGTCTTCAAAATTTGTCAAATACTTCTAAACTGCCAAAGTTGAAGACATGTTTTTATTTTCTTTTAAATAAAGAATCATTAGGAAACTTTAAAAAAAAAACTGAAAGTTGTATTAAGCCTAGATTAGCTGCAAGATTGTTTTGAATTTTATGTATAGTGTAGTCAACAAAATGACTTTAAGGGTTAGTCTGGGAGATGTTTTGTCTGCTTTTGTCTTGATGAGGGTCTGCTACTGTTGAGATATTTCGTGTAGATTTTCGTTCATTTTTGTAGTTGTAGTGTGTTGTATTGTTGGGGTTTTGTCCGGTTATTCTGCTTTGTCTTGTTTGGTAGGTTTTGTCATTTTGGCTTCGTCTTTCGTCAAGAGTTTTCTTATCTAAGAATTCCGATAGGTATATTCCTGTCGATTTTAATAGTCTAGCATTTTTTATTAGATATTTGGTCATTCGCTTACTTATAAGTTCCACTTGAACTGGTCGTCGATATCCATGTCTGCCTAGGCGTCTTATTTCTTCTATATATCCGGTGAGGTCAACATTCATAACATCCGAAAATAGATGAATTACTCTTTTTTCAAGGTCATATTCGCATTCGTTCTGAAATTCATTTAATCCATAAATTACTATTTTCTTAATGTCGTCCTTTTCTGTGGTGTGTTGTTGTGTTGTATTCTTTGATGAATTTTGTATTTTCTGTAAGTCAACCTTCAATTTTTCATTTTCTGTTTCGAGTGATTTTATTTTTGTATTAAGGTTCTCTAGATTGTCTTTAATATTCATTTGTTCCAAGCGTATCTCGTCAGTAGTGGATGTTAGTTCTTGTTTTAATCTTTTTATAGCTTTGTTTACTTCTGACTCAATCGTAGTTTTGATTTCGTACAATATAGATTGTTTTTGGTTTTCCAATTTTTCATCCAACGTTGTGGCTAGCATGCATTTAAGACTTTCCATCGTGATTGTATTCAAACCTGAGCCCAAGGGCGATGTTTTTCCGGTATGAGTGTTGTTCCAGCGATTTATTGTGTCACCAAGGATACTCAAATCTTCTTGTACCTGATCGTCGATAGACATAGTGGTTTCGTCGAGGGGTGGCTGGTGCTGTCTTCTGACTGGTGTGTCATCGTCTTTAGCTCGTCTCGTAATGTTTTCACATCTATGACATATCCATGTACTCATCAGTTCGTGTTTTTTTTCTATGTAGTGGGCTGTTTGCATGTTTAGACATCTGTAATGGTAAAAGTCTTTACAGCAGTGACAGTGTAGAAGCTCTCCTCTGGCAATTTGTTGGCGGCAAGCAGCGCAATTCATCTTCGAGATAGGTAGTGTAGATGTATGTCACTAGCGCCGGTCCGGTAAGTCAGCTGTTGGGCTATGAGTCACGTCACTGGTGACGCGCGCGGTATCGTAAACGGTTACTTCACTTTGTTTTAAAATGTTTTCAGTCATAACTTTACACTCATTAAGGAGTTTTCACTTTGGTTTTCACTTCTGTAATCCGTGGTTTATTGGCTTTAATTTGGTACCAGTTAATATACAAAGTCATAAAAATTTATCACTTTTTAAATATTTTTTCGCGAGAGAACGTAACATAGATCCGCTCTAGTAGGGGCTCGGCGGCCATATGCGGTGTTATGAAGCTCACCTGTTATCCTATCAGTTATAGGTACTAATAAAATTAAACTATCTTATACCAATTATCACTTTGATCATATTTCTGATATGTAGGTACGTTTCCCTACAAATATAACATTTATTTTTTGTAGGAACCTGCTAAAGTCATCGACACAGCTCTTTAAAATATGCAAGCTAAAGTGGTCTGCCCAGATCATATACTCGTAGTTCGCAGAACCGACAACCGCTGGGGAATAAAGGTTCTCGAATGTCGACCAAGAAACGGACGACGTAGTATGAGAAGGCCTCCCACTTGATGGACCGATGACATTTTTCCCCCGCAAGGGGGATTATCAGGGGGGAATTATAGATTCGACTTTTCCCCCTAAGGGGGACTTTTAGATTGGATTTGTAGAATAATCCATCTTAAGGGTTTTAGGGAGTCAGGGTATGGAAATTTAGGGAAGATCTAGATATGTCCAGCTGTAGGCTTCCGGAACTTTTGTTGATGCTGATGTTGAAATAAATATTGCTCCCAAACAATTCTAAATCTCAGAATCGTGTGTTTAAGATTAGATTAAGGTTCCGTCACTCTGTTCCTTCGGTCGTTACTAATTATTTTGTATTGTAAATGCTTTTAAAACATTTGGCTTGTACTTTTATTCAATGCCTTTATTACCAAGTACTCATACCTACTAAAGTAGGTACTAAAAAAAATGTTCGATAATATTTTGAGCTTATTTAATTTCAATACAAGGACATTATCACGTTTAAATATAAAAATAGCTTACAAAATAATTCCTACAATGATTACAGGTACTTTCTGTTCTACCAATTTGTTAATTAACCAAAAGCCTACTGATTTAGCTTAACAATTTCTCGTATACTTTGCGTAACACCAGCTACAAGTACAAAACTACCGAACAGGATCAAAACAATGTCTTTCCACATGATCCACTTGAATTTCCCAAGGCCCCGCTCCCAGCTGAAGATGAGATCCAGGATTGAGGGGGCTATGAGGCCGAGGAAGGAGTAGAAGAAAGCGCCTTCGAGGCCGATCACTTGCTCCAGTTTAGGCAAGGTGGCTGCAGCTATTACTGAAATAAAAATAAATACCATAGTAAGACTCATTTGATTGTAGATTATTGAGTCAACTAAGTCACTTTGCTTATGTCTTCTTGTGCTGGGAGGGAGGGCCTATGCTTAAAATTATAGATCCTTCCCTGACCAAATCATACCGAATCCGATATCCAAAAAATACGGCTTCGAAACGGTAACCGAATTGACATGTAAACTCAGCATAAATCCAGAGAGCTCAATAGCGCTCATACTTACATAGTAGTCATACTTACCGTATAGAGTCACGGTTAGAAATTTTATTTACGTTATTTCCGTAGTCCCCGATCTTCGGCCCCATCGGGGGACGATGGGAATAACTCCTCAGTTTTTATGATCGTCCTATAGATCCTATACATAAGCTCTGCTTATATATCATTTATAAATTATCCAATCTCGATTTGCCTAGAATTATTGCGTTATTTCCGTTGTACCCAGATCTTCGGCCCCATTGGGGGACAACGGGTTAAATCCTCAGTTTTTATAATGCCATATAGTTCCTATACACAAGCTCTGTCTATTAATTATTTATAGATTAGCCAATCTCGATTTATACCGAATTCGCAAAAAATATAACGCGCTCTTAATCAATCTACTTCGCTTAGCACTGCACCAATAAGTTAAGGTTTAAACGCAAACGTGCTATGTAGGTACTAATAACTAAGCATTTTTTGTAATAATCATTCGCACTAATCAGTAATCACCATTCAAAATATAAGCAGACCGTCTGATGTCCAGCATTAAAAAAATATGCAGGGTGTCTAGCATATAGCCAAATCTTACCTGTGAGTACAGCGAAGATGGCTCGCATGACACCTTGGGCAAGATTGTGATACTTCTGCGCCACATGCTCCTTGGTGTTCCGCCAGACGATTTCCATTGGCACGTAGAACTGCAGTGTGTATGTGAAAAATATGGCCAGGATAATGAAAACTTTTGCCATGAAGCCAGGGCTGAAAATTAAAATTTTTGTATAGTAAATTAGCTGGTAAGTTGCGCGGTCACACGAAGACAGACACCAAAGGAATCGTGCATAGTTTTGAAAATAACTGGAGGCCGGTTAAGTGTAGTGTTGTAAATAGATTACCAACCAGTATGGTGATTTCATAGACAAAGTTTAGTCAGTAGATAATAACCATAGAGATTATTACTCTTATCGTAGCGTTACATTCTGTTTGATGATTACTACCTACCCACTTCATCCCTGGTAGTAAAATATTCTCTTTCCCTCCGTAACGGAGCATAAAAGGGGTCAAGTTAACCGTGAGGTTATATTCGTCCTGTATCCTTAGGTTTCAGCGTCTAACGACGTACACAGTTGGTGCAGTGATAATTGACTACTCCTGACGGGTTATGAACCATGTATCACTTCACCGTTGCGTGGGCGTGTGTAGGAACATTCATCCATCAGCCAATTTAGACTCCAGCTTGGCCATACTGGTTTACCTTGGAGGACTGACCCCAATGTTTTATGAAATTGGTTAAACTAAATAGTGATGTGTATAAAAACTTTGCTTGCGCGATCTAGATCGATATCTATCTATCGATCTAGATCAAATATATTGTATGTAATAACAAAAAAGTATGAAATTAATAATATTTTGGCTTTCTTATGTGTTTCCAAATAAAAAAAAAATATTATAGGCAAAAAGTGCTTTTTGAAAATTGCTGTAGGGTTTGAACCTAAAAATCATAAAATGTATCTATTTTGTATTTACCTGCCTACTCACTGGATAGTTCTTGAAATGGATGAATGTCTAAGCGGAAGCTTAAAATTATTGTTCTTTCCATCTTTCAAGTTCAAATAATTATATTCCAAGACTTCCGACTAACCTATGACCGGACCGGATGGAGGTAGCCCAAAATCGTTCGTCATGACTATTTGAGGAGTCCTACATTTATATTTTTGGGATAGTAAAACCTTACACACTGCAACGCTTTGCAATTATCTATGGGGGAAATAAATGTATTTTCTTTCATTCTTTCTAACAGGATTGAAGGTATTTTCGTAGCATATTCATGATGGAATACAATGGTAAATAGTTTAGAAGCCGTATTTTCCGTTTTTTATTTTAAAAGCTGAGTTGGCCTAGTGGGCTATACGCCGACTTCCAATCCGAAGGTCGTGGGCAATTGGCAAGTAATCGGCGGTAAGCGTGCTACAAATGTTTATCAACTATTTACTTTTACTTTTACTATTTATTTTTTAGTATGTATTTTTATAAAGTTTTTGTTTAATTACGTTTTAAAATTTGTATGGATCTGAGGATCTCCATTATGGGGATTACAATAAAGAGCGTGTTTGTTTGCTTTTTATTTTGAATTATAGAATCTGTGTCAACGAATTAGCATAGCCATTCAGCGTAGTAATGCAGCCAGTTGGGAACACTTCCGCGCTGGGAACGGTGGTGATCTCTAGAAAGCTAGCGGTTTCATTTTATTTTCTGTATATGAACATAATATCTACTTGTACATGATTGTGCTTTTTTAATACTGCTAAATAGGCAAACAGACTTACGGATGCTTGCAATACCAGAGATATCAATTCACGCGTGGACACGCGAGATAATTATTGTCAAGATAAAAGATCTCATATGTCTGTAATTTCACCGGCAACCATACCATTCACATCGGAAAACAGCAATGAGAATATTTCGCTTAGCGACAGAAACATTGATAGCACTTTGCCGGGCAAGATGTTTCTTTATTGTAAAATCTTGGTAAAAACTTACACTTCCTCAGTAGGTAGGTTTAAAGTGATGCTGCCGACGGCTTCGTCGCCATACCGCACGTAGCCCAGGAACCCCATCAGCATGTAAAGGAGTACCACGAGCGACATGGTGATGTTCAGAACCCCGGGACAGCCGAGGAAGTGCTGCGGCCTAGCCATCGTGTTCTCCACAGGTAACACTACGCCGATACCTTCCATTGCGAATATAACTGTACTGAAATTAATTTAACACTTGGCTAGAGATTATAGATAGGATGATCTTAGTCAAAGATGAAGTCGAAGTCGGAATGAAAGAGTTTGCCTCTTATAAAAATTATTGTAATGTCCTTGATTCTGTAGTAGAGCGACAGTTTAAATTTAGTTTAGTTAGTGTACTACAGAATCGAGGCCTTAGTCAGATTTAAATTTTCCATACAAATTTAGTCGTAATTTCAAAACATGCTGACTATAAACACAAAGAAAAACGGCACGTAAACTGATTCGACAAGAGTAAAATTCTTGCATCTCTTTCTCTTAGTTAGTGTACTTCAGAATCGAGGCCAATGTCAATATCAACAAATTAAAAGTCATAGTTAAAATTAAAGTTAATGTTGGATTTTTATTCATTTAAATAATAATTAATTAAAGGCCCGCGCAATCTAGCGCGGTCACTCTCGATAGCGGTGGCGATTTGAGCTAGATTATACCACTACACTTTTGTATGGAAATCTTGTCGATTCGGTCAACGTTTTGGCATGTTATAAACTTAGCATAGATCTTCAGTACCTACACTGACGCGAACTTTAACACATGACAATTAATTAATCTTTTCCCTTTGAATTTTTCCTTTTTGAAGTTGAAAATACTTGATAAAGAGTTTGAAATAACATTGTGTCATTTCTATCCAATGATCTTGCGTTTAAAAGTGCGGTTACTTTCTGATTTGCTAATTCGGTTGTGCCCCTGCTGGTTCAGTTTTAGCCTCTTCGCGTCATACTGTTTACTCACCCGATGAAAAGCGGCAGTTTCCCCACATCAACACTCATCGGCCTTGAGTCAACGTCTGGGAAATCATCGCAGATGTAGTACAAGCAGATGACAAATGTGAGGACAAGCAGAACGTTGGCGAATCCAGAGAACGGAGCCAGGTACTTGAGGTTCTTGATCTGCGTGAAGAAGAGAAGCGGGACCAAGAAGATAAGGCAGTACTGCGTTTCCGTTATCCCAAGGTCGGGGTAAAAGTGGTCCACTATCTGAAAAAAGTATTTTTTGATAAATTTTATAAACCCCAACGTTTTTTTATATTGTTTAGTGCAGCGCCCTCTAGTGACTTGTAGCAAAAAACCTATACAAGAACCATTCTTAAAGTCATACAAATCGATTGCCAAAAACTCATATTGATCGGATAAGCCGTTTCGGAGATTAATGGTAAAATGCAAACAAATTAACATTCAAAAAAACAACCTCATAGAACAAACGCAAACAGGAAGGGTTCCTTACATCACGGGTAAAAATCTAAAGGATTTGGCTTTACATCTCTCGCCACATGATTGAGCTACGTTACATCAGATCAATGAAGATCAATGATTAGCGACATCTCTCGCCACATGATTGAGCTACGTCCATCAAATCAATGAACTATTGACACACGAGCTACCACATACAAAACATATGTGCTTCTTCGATGGCTATCGAAGTGTCTACATCGCGCAGTAGATTTTTAACACAACCTGAACATATTGACAACCTCTGTGGCGCAGTGGGCGAAGGTCCGCCTGAGACGCAGAAGGTTGCGGGTTCGATTCCTGCCACGGGACAAATTTTTGTAAGATCTGCAAATATTTGTCTCGGGTCTGGGTGTTTTCCTATGTATAATATGTTTGTATTTACAAAAAAAAAGTATTTAAGTAGTATATCAGTCTTGTAGTTCCCATAATACAAGCTCTGCTTAGTTTGGGGCTAGATGATGCTGTGTGAAAAATGTCCAGCATTTATTTATTTATTTATATATAATACCTCCGACAGCCAACTGTCGGTCTTATGATTCCAGGTAAGTGGATCAGGTAGTTCAGCCAGGAAGATCTTCCCCTTTTCAAATGGAGGATACACCACCAACCGTGTTCTCCATAGCTTTTAGTAGCTCTACTTCAGATTTTGAGGTTTGCATAGTTATTTTATTCACGGAACAATCACGTGGAAACACACAAGTCTGCATGCATATTCCTTTTGTTGATGTTTACAGGAAACAGACGTAGCTGTATCTATTTCTAGCTAGGTGATTACGTTCATGGTATTGCCAAGTCAACATACCTGTCGCACGGAATCGACGAGTAAGATGACATACACCGCGCATGCGCCAAGTATGGTGAACGCCATCGCCCAGTCTATAAATATCCTGAAACACGCGCCATGTTCATAATTAGTCATAGTTCCCCGATCCCTTTCCAGTTTCATCGTTCTGTGCCAAGTAGGTATGCAGTTCTTACCCCAAGTTTATGGAAAATCTCAGGTTTTTTTGTACCAACAAGTGGTAAACAAGCGTACGGACCACCTGTTGGTAGGTAGTCTGTGTATTTCAAGAAGGTACCTACCTAGAAGCTCGTGAAAGTTTCCGCAAGGATTGTGGTCCAGTGGCGAATACTGCTTCCACTGTCTCAGCGTATCCCAGTGACGGTGCCCTGGCGACCTTTGACACATCTTGTGATGTTTTTACCTGAAAATTGTTATTTTTATAAAATAACCAAACTGAGTTCGTTGCCTGATTCTTCTAGGGTTGAGTGCACGAAAGCGTAAACTCATTTTAAAATGTTCATTTCAGTTAGAGTATAAATTGACGTTTCTTTGTTATGATACATGTGATTTCAATGAGTCGTGACCTAAATTGACTTTAAATTATTGATGAAAAAACCTTTTGCATCACGTGCAATGCCCTCTAGTAATGTGTAGCTTTAAAACATAAAAATCGTTTAACAAACAAACAATCGAAAACAATCGTTTTCTCGACGGTAGCTCAGTATACTCCAGTATCCTTACAAAACTTATATCCATACTAACCATCTTGCTTGTTTCAATAAATAAATGCTACTGAGAAACTAATATAATTGGTTTCCAACTGGCTGACTTTTAATATGTCTAAGATAATTGATGTACAGATTTAAGTATTTTTGTCCGTGACCACGGCTGTTGCAATACAGTTGAAACGTCGGGAAAATAATAAAAAAGGTAAACGCGATAAAGACCCGTTAAACTTATAATAATTTAAAACATAATATATGTAACTCCATAAACCATTGTGGAAGTCATACAAAACGATTACAAAAACCCGCATGTCAATGGTCAGGCCGGTTCAGATTATATTCTCTGTTGCGACTCCCTTTAGTGACTTGTGGCGAAAAAAACCTTTCCAAAACCACCTTTGAAGTGTAACTCACACAAAATTATTGCAAGAAAACAATGGTTTTAGCGCGTTGGCTCCTTACATAGTGGGCAAAAAGGCTCTATAGATCACTGTAATTGTAATAACATATCTTTCATGATGCTGAATAAAGTTTTTCAAATGGCGACCACAAACTAGTTAACGCAGTGAAGGAAGACTCTTTCTGCCGCTATGCATTTCTGTATTTCGGTTTGAAGGTTATGAGTGCCGGTGAAATTATAGGCACATGAGGTTTATAACCTGTTATATCTCAGGGTCGGCAACGAGAGTGATACCTCTGGAAGTCTAGACAAATACCTCACGCTTAGTTTTTCTTTCACGCTAACGCAAATTTGTCAAGGAAAAACTTGGCAGAAGACACGTGGCATTTCGACAGCTAGTGGTTATTGCCATATAATTTAAACTTTCCGCAGGCGTTCACGCCAACAGAAAGTTATATTTGTCTAGACACCCTGGTGTTGCAAGCTTCCAAAAGTTATGGTAACTGTTTTTTAACAGGTCGTTATGATTGTTTACAACTATAGATGTATAAAAAAAAAGTTTTTTATACTTCCATTGTGGACTTTTACAGGCTTTAGTTAATGATGAATACTATGACTGAATAACTTTTAATAAGTCAACTTATGACCGACTTGCTAATACCGCCCCCCTATTTTAACCTATTAGAAGATACAAATTTTAAGTATTGAAAAGTTTTTTTGTGATGTATGTATAATAAATCTTGTTCACGTTACTTGAGAGATATTATAAGAGTCGAGAAGTTGGAGTCACGCCACAACAATTCAAAATCTTTTGTGTGCCATGTCCCGATTTCCCATCTCTCGGCCAAGATTCCGAGGAATTTTGGCTGAAAAACGGGGTGTAAACTGACTAACTGGAAACTGTATAAACTTTGCAGACACAAGTAGTGTTTATGTAATTATTATTGTTATTCATAATGAATTAATGAAAATATTTATTGTACACCACTAAATAACAAAATAAACAAAAACTTAATATAACTAAAAGTATAATAATCGCTTCAATGCGATCTGTTTCAGACAACCTTGAAAAGCGGAATGTAGGTATTTAATTGTAAGAATGGCTGGCGGTGAACGTAATAATAAATACAAGAGAATAGTGAAATGCGATATACAAGAACTACAACTAGATAAATATAATTACATACCTACATACACAGTAATAAACTACACAATATATACATACATAGATATATATAAATATTTTAAACACAGAGCACACGGAACGCCAGTCATGAAATAATACCCAATGTTTCTTTTATCCTCCTTTGTTATTAATTCAGAAGAATAAACATTTTTCTTTCTCCTTTTTTTCTTCTTCTTTTATTAATTCTTTCTCTGCTACGAGTATTTAAGATCTTCATAATTGTATATGAATCTACTGCCGGACATTGGTTCCATCATTACTGAACCACCTTTATCCAATCCACCTACCTACCTTCTGATGTCATCCATACAACGAGTGAGGGACTTCTTACATTGAGCTTCATTAGATTTATATTTGTAATTAATATATACATCTACCATACAAAAAAGTAAAAGGGACGTTATTTCTTGATGACAAAAATGACTAAGTTCTCACTGGTTCAAAGATATTTACTATAAAAATAAGTTTTTAACTGGAGCTTTCAACATATTCAAAGCAAGGCATACCTTGCGATATCATAAAATATAGTTAAAGCTTTTAAAACACCTAAGCTAGACTTACCTACTCTACAATATTACAAGTTATTATTTTTTTTTTTTGCTGTATTATTTTTAGTTATTGCTAAGCCAGTTCGTCTACTTCGTACGTGATGTGGCGTCCTATAATTGACACTAGATTTAAGACGACAATAATTTACTCTTAAAAACTACTGGGATTTATCTGTTGAATGTCCTAAATAAATAAATAATAATTATGTTAGCCTCAAAGGTATTTATGTTATGGGCCTATTGTCATATATTTTATGTTGTTCAGGTTGTAATATGTTATTATTAATATTACGATAGATTCAAGGCCTGTCTATAGATTGGTGGCTCACATTCATTAATACACGATCTAAGTTGTGGAAGTACCTGCTCATCTATATACTCCAGTTTACGGGAACGTTGATTTTCTTTTTAAAAACTATTTAAATATTTATTTAACTACACTTCGGTTTGAAATAACGTCTACAGCAGCCTATGGATATTTACATCAGATTACTAAGAAACTCGGCTGGTGTAAACGGAGATAAGAGGAATTTGCTGAGTAAGGTCTAGACTCGAACAATGGTCGTTCTGTGCGTACTATGTGACAACATAACTTCATTGGCTTGAGTGTAACATAAAGTGCCTTCTTTATGACTGTGATCTCACGGAACACACGGAACGCCAGTCATTAAATAATACCCAATGTCACTTTTATCCCCCTTTGTTATTAATTCAGAAGAATAAAATAATTCAGACTTTTCTTTCTCCTTTCTTTGTTCATCTTTTATTAATTCTTTCTCTGCTATTTAAGATCATCATAATTGTATATGAATCTACTGCCGGACATTGGTTCCATCGTTACTGAACCACCTTTATCCAATCCACCTACCTACCTTCTGATGTCATCCATACAACGGGTGAGGGACTTCTTACATTGAGCTGACTAGACTTCATTAGATTTCCTGATTATGGTTTGTACTTCCTTCATTGCGTTATCCTTATTGTGGTCACCATTCGAGAACCTTCATTCATCAGAGGTTATCGGTTCTGCGAGCTGATTAACTTACTTACAAAACTGGGTTCCCTGTCTAAGTGACTATTGGTTGTATTACCATTTTTTGTTGCAAGTATTGGTTTCCTTGCAGTGTTTTCCTTCTCCACTTCAGCAACTATCTACGAGACTTACCAATAAGTAAACGCAGTGCGTGCAAATGTATCCAAGTATTATGGTGCCGAAGATTCCAACCACCGTCCCGGCGTTCTTAAAGGCAGCTGGCATGGCCAAGATCCCTGATCCTAAAGATGACTTCAGGAGGTTTGCGAACGATCTCACATCCCTGAAACAAAGGTATCATCAAGGGACGACCTTGATGGGTGGTGGAGAAGCAAAATATATTTTTTGCAGCAATTCAGTCGCGATAAATCGTTGAAGTTTGGCTACAAATACGGTGCAGTCGTAAAAATATGATGCAGTATTGAAAATTTAATGCAGTTGCGATACACTATTTTTAGCTTTTAAAAATTAGCCTCAATATCTAGTTAGTTTCAAATAGTTGTCACTTTTTTTGCTATAAACTTTGAGCGTATCCATAATCGAAAATAAATATTATGCGCTGGCAGCACCAAGGATACTGGCACATAAGACGAAAGAGGCGACGACCATGTAGTTTTTTTTGAAGTAATTCTAAAAGTATATTGAAATCGTGGCTTATATCCAGATATTACGATAATTAGGTACAGCAATGATCTACACTAAAAGTATTTGTGAGTGGAGAGTGCCCATCATGGGGAATACAGTCGTGGGCGTGGCGAACGAGGATGGATGACATCTTTTATGTTGCGGAAAGTAGATGGAGAACAACCACTTTCTGTTGTTGATAAAGCCCGCGAAAAGTTTTAATTGTATGTAATGAAATGTCAGACCACCCTGGTCCATTAGTCATGTCACCTTTTAGGGAAGACCTATATCTAACTGTGGTTTTCTACAAGCTGATGATAATGATGAGGATAGATAAGAAAATCTACTAACGAGTTTGGATGTTCCAGTTTTCTGTTCACGAAGGGATCATACGTGTTCATTTCCTGATCACTCTCCTTGCATTTCGTGTTAATTGTGCTGATGGATACCATCGACGGGTACAGAACATTGTCTGTTATGACAGCTCTGAAAAAAAAAATATTATCAATGACTAAGTACTGCGCACAGCTTCGCCCGCGTGGTACCCGGAAATGTAGCTCTTACCATACACTGCGTACGTAAGAAACTCATTCCCCCGACCGTTTTTTCATTGACTTTTGTTGCAAAATTGGTCTCCATTAAAAGCCGGTTTATATTAATGGGATAATATATATATATATATACCTATAGTCTATGCCCACTCTGAAGGATTTTCTGAGCTTTACCTCTTTATAATATTAAATATACACACCATATTATTATTACAAGTTTTATTAAAAACGGGGTTGTAACAAAAATATCGGGAAAATTACATGGCCGACGATGAGGCATGAAGATTTAGAAGATACCTATGGTAGTGTGTTCCATTATTTCGCCTTTCTCATTATAAATATGGAATAATAAACGTATATTGCGAATGGGTGGTATACTGATACGATACGATCTATATTATCCTTGCGATTTCAATGAATTAAAACCTTTTGACTTTGACTTACGGATGGTAATGTACTGTGCTTTTGCTTTTGATCAGATTATGTAGCTCTTGGGCACATTCCTCAAAATGTATGACTAATAATTAACTTCTTGGGAATGTTTTAGACGCTAGGGAGCATTGCAATAGACGATAGTTTTTTTTAAATACATTTGTTCAGAGTCAAATAAATCAAAACTGATCAGAAAATTTGCATTGCTATTCAACAAGGTAATGTCGCTAGCCTTTTGGGTACCCTGCCTGCGGCCGGTGTAGAAAATAGTCTTCTTTACCTAGTTTAATATGTATTTCAAGTAATCAATCATTGAAACTATAAAAACCTATTAAATTCAACATTGTACCAGTCACGTATGTAATTGTTTCACATTATGAAAGTGTGGGGATAACACTACATAATATTTTTCATTACATTTTTAATACGTTAATACGTGACAATGCGCATATTGTAAAGAAAATAAATAATATACCTACAAGATAATAAGTATAATCCAATGAATGTGAGTCAAGGTGGTACACAAAAGATGTCATTTATAATATTTACCGCCTACTGGTACGAGTATGTACAATGTCATGGAAATTAAAAAAACTGCCAAGTGCGAGGAAAAGTAGCCTATGTGTTATTCTGATGTATAAGCTATATTACTGTAAAGTTCCATCAAAATCCATTCAGTAGTGTGAAGGAGTAACAAACGTCCTCACAAACTTTCGCATTTATAGGCGTTTATACTCATCATAAATAAATATTGATGTGTTTCAGGGTTTTTGGATTCTCACACTCTAAGGGGGGAAATTGGGGGTGAGAGTTTGTATGGAAGTTTCGTCACACACGTGCAAAGCCGCTGGGAACCGCTAATAAACAATAAAGTCGGTGGATGGTTACTCAAGATTGTCATGGCACTCTTAAGGTGAGGCCTGCTGTGTATTCCTGCCGGCTGCTGGATGGTGATGATGATTAAGTGGTACCTAAATTAAAGATCTCAACTCATCACAAGTAAGGAAGCCTTAGCAGGTCAAAACACTCGAGTATTGACACGATGATAAATAATCGTAAAATTAAATATGTATTGTAACTCAAACAGTAAAGAGTAATAAATAGGCTTTAGATAATGTCGTTGTGGCCTTTTGTGCAAATCATGCCTATATATACTGTCTATTTGCTCTTCCTTTTATGGTCCACCTAAGTACTAATTAACAATAAAACCGGCTAAGTGCGAGTCGGCTTCCCGCACCCAAGAGTTCCGTACGAATATGCTTATTACTCAGAATAAAGCTCGCGGCGAGTCCCTATTTATTTTATAAGAGTTATTTTTCAGCTGTCCCTATCATCAAAGGTTTGCTGGATGAAAACTCTTGTTAGAGTTAAGCTGGCCTTTGTGCATGTCCTATATGTAAGTTTTTTTTACTGTTTTTTCTGTGTGTAAAGAATAAAAAAATATAGAATAAAAAGACCCATCACCAAGCCGAAATCTACACATACTTTTCATCTTACTCTAACATTGAGGGAAAGTAACGCTGTAAAACTACTGTAATGCTACTAGTAGCTGGGAAACTACTTTTTTAATGAGGCGTAAGCAAAGTAAAGTAAAATTTTATTTTGAGCAAAACCAAAACCTTTATTCGTTTACCGTAAGGTGTTTGTTTGTTTATAAACATTATTCCAGTCTAGCATTATTTGTTAAATATCTTTTTTTTGTAATCGACCTGTACTTCAAGGATGGTTCTTAGATAGAGTTTTGTTTATCACCACAATTAATTAGGAGGCGCTAATATAGACGATAAAAAAACACGCCGGGTTTTTTTTGGTAGTAATCAACTTGTTATTTTGTCATTATAGAGGCCAAAACGTACATCTATGTAAAAAAACCGGACAAGTCCGAGTCAGGCTCACCCACCAAAGGTTCCGTACAAATTTGTAGGAACATATTATTAATAGTTCAGAAATCGAGTCTTGCAGTTTTTTCCGAGTTTTTCCCGAAATTCAGTTTCCAAAACCACAATAACAAATGTATAGTTTCAGATTTTTTCCCTGTATTTGGAGTATAAGACGATATTACTTGCCAAATTTCATAGTTAACGGAACTATGGTACGAAAAGTACCCTATAAATTTTGATTCCATTGAGAGTGTCGAAATATACGTTTTTTGTGGCATAAACGGCCATATCTTTTTTTTCGATTTCTGAACTATTAATAATATGTTCCTACAAATTTGTAGGAACATATTATTAATAGTTCAGAAATCGAGTCTTGCAGTTTTTTCCGAGTTTTTCCCGAAATTCAGTTTCCAAAACCACAATAACAAATGTATAGTTTTCAGATTTTTTCCCTGTATTTGGAGTATAAGACGATATTACTTGCCAAATTTCATAGTTAACGGAACTATGGTACGAAAAGTACCCTATAAATTTTGATTCCATTGAGAGTGTCGAAATATACGTTTTTTGTGGCATAAACGGCCATATCTTTTTTTTACGTTAACTTAGAAGTTTGATTTTTTCACAGCTTTAAGAAACTGTAGATCTGAGTATATAGTTTTAATTTAAACTCGTTACCTCCACGCGTTCCCGAGATAAAGCGTCTTGACACACAGACAGACAGACAACAAAGTGATTCTATAAGGGTTCCGTTTTTTCCTTTTGAGGTTCGGAACCCTAAAAATAATAACAGGCTACAATTTCATCAGTTCCGTGACAGACAAAGTGGAAAGGACTAACGGATAGCAGCATAGGCTTAGTAACAGAGTCCTGCTAGCACCCTTTAGATACGGGACCCTAAAAATTTATAAAATGTAGAGGTAGGTAGTTATGTTACAACTTAGTATTTTACTGTAGAGTTATCATATAATAAATTTTACATGGAAAACATGGTTTTTAAATCTACTGGAAGTGTCACGCACGTGTTACGGGGATAGAGTCGAATTGTGTATAACTACCTATGTAGGTAATTATTGAAACTGTAGAGACGTTAGCTTATGCCATAGCTGAGATATTTATTTCGATCTTGTAGTCTTGAATTATTATTTACGTTGTTAAAATTCATGCCTAGAAATTCTAGACTATGAGAGTCTAATTCTAATCCTTATTCTAAGGTAACTAAGGTGTGCACTAGCATTGGGGTGGATTATTACACTATAAATTCCCCTTCAAACCTAAGTTAACCAAAGTTATTTCTGAACTCGCATAAATGATTTATTACATATTACGACACCAATATGTACATATTTCTATTATTATGTTGTGTTGGCAGGTTCTCATATAACATATTGTAAACGTTGATTCATTTTTACCGAACCGGTTTTTTAAGTTGTCTTTCAAGAATTTGGTACCTACATCGAGATCCGTTGCAAAAATTTATGTTACAATTTGAGGATGATAATTCTGATCAATCGCTTCTTTATGATATTTTCGATATTTTAGACAAGACAAGATTAGTCAAGATTTTCACGAAGTCCCTTTACCATCATCTATCATTGAGGACCTCAATCGATACTCAATATATCAATATAGATGCAAAAAAATGAACAAAAACTTACGTAGAGCTGAAATCCTTCATATTATAACAATTGGTCATTATCACAGATTCCTTGCTTTATCAAATAATACACAGCCACTATTATCACTTTATGGTTTACGTTTAGAGGTTTATTTTAAATTTGTTGTGTCGCGCGCGGAACATCTTGCCACGACTGGGTATCAGACAGTGCGGCTGATGAGCCAATGATCTGCATGTCTGCCCGACTGCTTTGGCAACGTTTTAGTAAATATAACAGCGGACTGCGATGTAGGTACGGGCTACGGAGAGAGCCTAGCTATGCTGACTTTCACAACGTGATAAAATGCATAACGTGGAAATTGTTATGCATTTTTTTATACAGTCTACTGTTATCTATTTGTGTCTCATACATAGCCATTGGGTGTTTAAAAAAACTCTTAGAATAAGCAAGTTGAAGTTACATTTGGCACACCATCGCAGAACCGAAAATCGCCGGACAATTCGAACCGGAAGAATGAATTAATGAAAATACTTTTCTCAAACATGCGCGGAACATTGTCATTACTTTCGAAAAAGAACTCGCGTAGTATCGTATTTGCGTACACAGCATCAGTTTTGAATTTGGAAGAAAAAACGGCAATATTGTATGGAAATATATTACCGGTGTGCTGGGTGCATGCCCATTGCACTCAGCACACCGTCAATAATGACTAAGACAAAGCTTTTTATTTGTTTTCCTCAATTGAATTTGGATCTCTTTTATCGAGATGGTACATATAGGTTGAGTTTAAGTGGATGTATGCAGACGCTTGTAATTTTCTGCGTAATGCAGTAAAATCAATAAAGAATTGGCGTTACTGAAAATGGTCGTCTTGATTTTGTTATTTTTATAGTAAATACATAAATAAAATGATCTTCGAAGGTTCCGAAAGTGAAGTGGATATTGACTGCACTTCACTAGAATTAAGGTCGGAAGCCAAATTAGCGATGGAAAACGTGCTTCCTACGAATTCAAAAGAGAAATACGTAAAAGTATCTTACATAAGAAACCTTTCTTATTTCCCTGAATATGTTTGAGAAAAACACTATATATGCCTTGTGGAAATAGCAATTACCTATCTCGTATCACTGAAAGCCGAGCCGCAGGTGAGGACTACTGATACTCGGCCTGCAATTGCCTAGTTCGCGGCCTCTGTAATGTACTATTATTGTACACCTTAAGATTATTGTAAGCGTGCAATGATCCTTCATTTGACCATAATCTGACCTGATGGTAAGTGATGATATGGCCGACCATGGAGTATGAAGGTCCACAAGATACTTATTCACTCTTAGCTTGAAGAGACCCCAGATCTTATCGCTTAGGAGATCTCTTCCGGACCACCTTTTTCGAAGAGTTAGTGTACTCGCGATGAACCGATGACGTTGTAACGATCGCAGAAAATCGGTGGATGGATCAGCTATCTTGAGATCGTTGGCATACTTACCAGTAATAACCTCGAGAAATGTACTGAAATAAACGTAGACTGTGCAGTGGCGTAAATAACGTAAATATTTAAGATAAGGTAGGAATTTGCATTGTTTCATCCGTGAAATGACTATTGGTACTTACTACCTGACTTTGTGATTCTGTTATTGGTGACCTTGCTCAGTATAGTTATGTTAGTTTTTGAAGTTTCTAAACTAAATAACTAAAAGCAGATATCCTAATTCCGTCATTATCCTACTAATATTATAAACGCGAAAGTTTGTGAGGATAGATGTTTGTTACTCTTTTGGCCAAAAACTACAGAACGGATTTAAATGAAACTTTACAGTTATATAGTTTATACATCAGAATAACACATAGGCTACTTTTTACCCGGGTACCACGAGGCCAAGCCGTGGACAGAAGCTAGTGTGATATAAATCTTGGGTGCTAGCAATTTTATATTGTTGTTAGAACCAAGTTAGTTTCACCTCTGGTACCACTGGTATATAACTTTGGGATGTATTTTAATTTTAGTGTCGTTCTTCGAAGTTTAAGGTTCGCTTAAACTGTTTTTATCTATGTTTTTCTGTCCGTATGTCTCACTCCGATTTTTCCTCTTTTTTTTACGAATTGAGGTAAAATGTTGTAGGACAAAAGTATCCTTAGGTTACCTACCTAAGTAAACCACACCTAGATTTTAAGGGTAGGACAGTCACCCTATCCCGATGTTTATCACAAAACAAAATCTCTTTTCAGTCTGAGATTCAGTTTCAGTCAGTGCATTCGCAAACTAGAAATATCGTGTTGGAACTGTATACTTATTTTATTTACTTTGGCACGAACCAGCCACTTACGATTATAAATAGTATACCACATGACAAGACCAATATTTGGCAAACGGCAGCGAAAAACGAGTTTAATTTTGACAGTATGCGTAACTTGTTTTGTACTCTGGCAACATACTTAACAAGCTTAGGCCTGAGGTTCTATGCTGAGTTTATAACATGTCAAAACGATGATCGACAAGTTTTCCATACAAAAATAGCGAAACGGTCGCCGTTTCGACAAGTTTTGTACGTTTTTGCAACTCAGCATAGGCCCTCTGTTTTCTTCATGCGATATACGTTCAGTTTAAAAGGAATGGATTAAGGATACGAGAACGATGTAAGTCAGAATGTGTGGACTCTAATGGCGCTCGTCTTGTGGATTTTTCTTACGGAAATTGTATCGCAGTCGCACAAAAAAAAATAACAGAGAGATGGACCTTTGGGCTGACTGGGCAACAACATTTACGTTATGAGCGCCTTAAGTCAAGTGGATAAGTGGTCAACCTTAAGGATCCGGCGTACAGCGCTCATAACTTAAATTCGAAGAGCGTCCAAAAATATAGCTATCTCTTTTTGACTGGTGCAGGCCCGCCCGTGCTTGCGCGATAGCAATATTAGCCGTTCAGAATTTGTTATAAATTTGGTGGTGTTCCGTAATACCAAAAAAGATGAATGAAAACTTGTTGTATTTTTCACATTGTGTTGTTATTCTGTAACTAGACAATATAATCTATGCATCTAACTAAACGATACGTAAGGTATTGTTGTTTTTAATACGTAACAAATAAGAAGAATGTCATGTATGACGTAAAAATACCCAAAATACGATTTGTTTACATTTCATTCTAGGTAAGTATTTTGGAAAAAATATATAGCAACGTACGTAGATAAACATTATTGGAATGCAAATAAAAACATAATATGGTGGAAATAAGCTCTAATTACAAATGACTATGGTATTACGTTTGTATGGGCAATTCATCCAACGCAGACCTCTTAAGTAAAACATTGCTGCCTAAGAGTGACAGAGAAGTGGAATACTAATGATGTCATCTACCTCTCTGTTGTTTTTGTACAATCTTGCTTGATTTACCCTGTTAGCAAGTGTACATTTTATTGGGGGAAGTCTCTAAAAACGAAAAACTAATTATCCATACATAGATACATATTCAAGCCTGTTTCCTAGAGGGGTAGGCAGATACCACAAATTTCCTCTTGTAACAATCCCGGTAGACCTCTTTCTCACATTCTTCATACAAGCTCTACAAGCTCTTGCTCAAGCTTTGTTCTACAAACTCGACGGTTTAGGGTACTCATGATTTAGCCTTTCTCAAATTTCGTCAGAGTACTTTCGCCAAGACCTTACCCTTCCAACTATCCCATTTACGCTCGCCTTGTATACTTATTTTGTTAATCATCTATCATCCTTGCTACTTGCAAAAAACCATCTCAACATACCTCTTTCAACTCTCGTTAGGTTCTACATCTTTATTCACACCACTCTGCTCTTATGACGCTTTTCAACCTACTAACTATGTACATTTAACGATAATATCACGATTATGTGTATCGCGTACTTTACTATTTCCTGCTGACGTTTCGTGTTCTCGTCTCGCGACGGTCGAGCGTGGTCGCAGACGGTGCTCATGAGGAAGCACCTCTAAAACGATCAACGAAACGTCAGCAGGAGAAATCTAAAATAATACCGAACCTCGATAATTTGAATGATATACTTTTTGGTTAATTTTGTATTGTTCGATACCTACACTATCATATCCTTCATACAATATCAGGAGATCATAATGTGACTCATTTTAATTTTTTATTTCTTTTATTCTTTCTAAACTAACAATTGTATATGAAACTAGAATTCATAGTAATTACTCGTAGCTAATTGGCTGACAGCGTTACTGGATAATACTACTGGGGCATTTATTATTAATAGCTGCGCCCCGCGGTTTCACCCGCGTAAGTTTCGATTTTATACTCGATTCGAATGAATTAAAAAGTATTCTACTGCTACATAAATACCCTTAATGATAAAACTATTTATTTGTATAAGAATTAATACCACGATACGAATGTAACCAACTTTTGTTTCTACCGGCGAACTAATTAAATTTTAGAACACAAAAGCTGCTATTGTGACTTAACTATGATAGTTAGATATATTCCCTTGCGGACTTTTTTGTAGGTAATAATGAGTACTTTAATCATGTAGTACATCATTTTTATGTATCATCAATAGTTTTTTCAGCACACGACAAATAATGAATTTTATAGGCAAAATTTTGCTACTTTGGGTTACATTATTGCGATTTTATTAAGGATCCCTATTTTTTATTATTGTAGCTTTAGTTAAAACAAATTGTAGTTTTAGTTACTTCTTGATAATTTAGCTATCTATTAGTGATAAAATGGTTAAAATCGGTCCAGTAGTCGCGGAGCCTATTCGATACAAACAAACAAAAAAATCTTTCCTCTTTATAATATTAGTATAGATTACTTAAAAATTATAAAACATAAACATTACTACGTATTTAGCTTGTGATTCAAATAGATATCTCAATTCTTAATGAATGAACCCAGACACTACGTTTACGCAAGCGTAGTCGTGATAAGTCATTTAAAATAACTACGGTATTTTTGAGAGGCTCGTTCGCTTTAAATAGACACGCGTACAGCTGAGCTTGTTTCGTAAACAAATACCTGAATGAATGACTTGTTGACATTTAATACTGAAAATAAATATTGAGCTGACCGAAAATGGTCATTTGGCTCCGTGTTTTTGGCCCAAAGGTCGTTGTAACATACCACGAGCTTGCTAAATTGACAAAATGCGAGTCAGACTCGCGCACAAGTTCGAAATATTTTTCTGACGTTTTTATTTTTGTCATATACGCATTTTGTGATTGTTTTAACTCACAATCCTATTATTATCCCATACTATTATAAACGAAGTTTGTGAGGATGTTTGTTACTCCACGCAAAAACTATTGAACGAATTTTGATGAAACTTTACAGTAATATAGCTTATACATCAAAATAAAACATAGGCTACTTTTATCCGGGTACCACGCGGGCGAAGCCGTGGGCAGAAGCTAGTATATTATAACGGTTAAAAACTAAAATCCCGTGACGACATTGCATATTCAAAAGTTTTTTACCCGCGACGTATAAATTCGTTTGTTATAAAAGGTTGTTTGTTCGTCTTTTCCCATTTATCTCATTCTTTTTGTATTGTAATGCGGTTTTTAGCAATCAATTCGTATGTTTTCGAGGAAAAGTTTTACATTGGGTTTATTACCAGAAATTGCGCTGCAATCGATGAAGAATTTTTTTCGGCTTTTCCAAAACGGAAGAGGAAGAGAAGTATCCCTTTTCAAAGGTTTTGGTCGTAGTTTTGGACGCCTGTCTTGATAGACCTGTATTATAGCCGATCATTTTTATTCCAAAAACTATCGTGAACTTGACTATTCATATTGTAAAAACGGGAATTTTCACGTACCGCACTATCGGTGAAGGCACCGACTAAGTTTCGACTCATTCCGAGAGTCTTCATCAGGGTTAGTGATCGCGACGTTCTCCCTCCGCGTCGCTACGTGCACTGGACGACGCGACACATGTGCACGACGCGACGCGGTCACTAACCCTGATGAAGACTCTCGGAATGAGTCGAAACTTAGTCGGTGCCTTCACCGATAGTGCGATACGTGATAATTCCCTATGATCATTCTGTAACGGTAATTATTGGGCAGGTCTTTAAGAGTCACTATCTACGAAAGAATATAATGAATTGACAAAATGTTATACTAAATAACATGGCGCCTTCATGCTCGTACTACGCAATACAGACATTAGCTTTTGCCATCAAGGATATATTGCCGCAAATTATTTAATGTTAGTTCAATGACAACAATCAATGCCAATTTGACTAGCTTATTTAGTGAATCTACGTATTGTCGACGGAAGTATTTACGTAACTGGCGCATCAACTGTCTTCTATGTGATATAAATAGGTAGATTCAACTTAATCGCCAGCGGAAAGCATAGACAAGACAGATATGACAGATATGAACCAAACAAATATTTTGTTTAATTTGTCTCAACAGTCCAACCGTTATCTATACTATGTACATGCATACTTAGATTATGTATTATCTAGTTTGGTTTTGTGGGAGAGTCCGTAGCGAATCCCTGTTACCCTGCCATACAGGCTATAAAGTCCTAGTGTGGGGAACAGAGTATAACCTATGGTTCTGTTTTGTTAGAATTATGCTATTTATTACTTACCTACGTAGCGATAAAAAAATATGTATCTACGATATCTGTTTGAGATAGCAATAAACATTTCATTAAAAAAATAACACTGAATTACCGTCGAATGGTGAATCCGGGAGTGAAATTGAAATATGACAAAAAAGTTAAATTTCTCCACACAAATACCTACTTACTTAGTTTTGATCCGACTCTAGGATACCCTGGTATCGTGGGTATCACGAACTACGAGTATCGTGGTACCACAACACCCGGGTGTATAGACAAATACTACTTTCTGTTGTCGTTAACGCCTGCGGAAAGATTGAATTGTATGAAAATGACATTAGCTGTGGAAAAGTCACGTGACTATGGCCATGTTTTTCCTTGCGTTAGCGTGAAAGGAAAACTAAGCGTGAGGTATTGGTTTACACCCCTGGATCATCTACTTACTAGAGGTGTGGAAAAGCGTTATTTTCGTATCACCGTGACTGTCGTTCCAGTTTCAAAAAAGTCACAGTGAAAAATCAACGTGACTTTGTCACGTCGATCACTCAGGTCACGAGAAACGAGATGAGTATAATTTTTTTAAATGATCCGAAATATCAGGCTCACAGGCTCAGGACCAAGTTGCACAAATTGAATATTGACGCTGTTTCACAAACATTATAATATAAGCCGTATGTAGTTAACTATTTCTATATAACTATTTTTTATCTACTTATTAAAATAAATATTAGTAAGTATTATTTTCTATAGGTAGGTAGAGGATCATAAAGATGATTTAATATATATATTTTTTTTAGATTTTTTTATTTTTATTTTTATTTGACTTCAGATCACTGTTATTTTTTCATCGTGACGTTATTTATTACTCACCTCTACTACTTACGATACTGGGAATCCTTAGCGTAGTCATTGGTATACTAATAGGACAAATCAAGGCCCGCGATGAAAATAAAACAAACAGTTTATTATAATTAACAGTTATATTATGCAGCAGAATATGCTGCCACTATATCCATTAAAGTAACAGCGCAGCCAGACACCAAGGCAATGAGGCCAAAAGCCACCAGCAAGATATTTTTCCAAAGTACCCATTTGAACCTGTGAAGAAAATAAAGAAATACACACATAAAAAAAGGTTTGCGATCAGTTCGAAAACTTCATATATTTGATAAGTTGAAATATTATGAAAAGTTCTTAAGTTAAAAATAAATAATCCTACTAATATAATAAATGCGAAAGTCTCTGTGTGTGTGTGTGTGTGTGTGTGTGCCACACCACGGTTTAGTAGTTACGGAGTTACCACGTACCTCCGTAACTACTAAACCGGTTTTGATGAAATTTGGAATGTAGATAGTTTATGTTCTGAATAACACATAGGGTGGTAAAGTTTCTATGGAAAAAAATATTTCTTGGTTTTATTCACTCAAAACTCGGTGTACACATAAACTTTAAAATAAATAATGAAACACAAATTTTTGATTTTTTCAAAATTACCCTTTGGGGGTGTGCAATTGAGTTCTAAACTTTGTATAAATTGTTATCCTTGGTTTGATTCATTCTAAAATTGGTGGAAATAGTTTGAAGCCTGGAGACGGTCATATGCTACTTTTTTTAACATACCACGCGGGCGAAGCCGCGGGCTACAACTAGTTGTTAATAATAGTGACTAATTGTTAAAAATAAACAATATAAATATTTTATTTCTTTAGTCTTGAATTATGATTATTTCTTTAACAATTATTCCTTACATTTCAAGGAATCAAATATTATTATTTTTTAAATTATCGCAGACTTTTTTGATTCCTATATTACACTCTGGCTTAGACTCAAAACATCGCCACCATCTGCCATCTGCAGACTGAGGTCCACTGTTGACATAGGAGCAGTCTACTTATGGACTAGTTAAGAGTGCCCTTCTCCATCGCTCCACTTCCTTTAATATGCCATCGGTTGGTCAGGTATTGCTTCGTCCTATTCGTGGTCGAAATTAGTAAACTCCAGAGGTATCACTAGTAAGTTGCCGACCTTGAAACATAACGAGTGAAAAGCCTCACATGACTATAATTTCACCGGGACCCATACCCAGTACGCGTTTATAAACACTTCTACAGCTAAAATTATGAAAGAGATACCTTCCCAGATCTCTCGATCGGAAGACAGTGTCCACTATCCCTGGTATAATCAGGCCGAGGATGGAATAGAAGAGCGCTCCGACTATGTTGATGATCTGCTCCAGCATAGGAAGGGCTATGCCGATGCCCCCTGAAAAATAGTTTTTGGTTCTAGGACATATCAGATTCATTCATAGTTTGTGACATAAGCAAGCCATTCCAGTCTCTAAGTCTAGGACGTAATTATGTATTTCTACTTTCGTATTTTTTTGAATACATCAGTTTAGATTCTTCTGACCCCACACTAGGATCTGCCTGTATCGTTCGTGGTTATCAGGAATTAAGAACTATGGGGTAACCATGGGGTATCACTAACCTAAACTAGGAATAATTATTCATATTGTAAAAACGGGAAATTGAGTGGTTGCATTCTACGTTAGTGCACGACGCGATGCGGAAGGAGAAAGTCGCAACCACTCACTCTGATGAAGACTCTCGGATGAGTCGAAACTTAGTCGGTGCCTTCACCGATAGTGCAGTACGTGAATATTCCCGTTTTTACAATTATGAATAGTCAAGTTCACGATAGTTTTAGGAATAATTAATTATCTAGAGAAATGAAAACATTTGTCCCGCTGCAGGAATTAAAACTGATAATTTTTTGCCTCCAGTGTGCGCTGTGAGTGTAGACAATAATATTGTGCGAGTGATATAATAATAATTATAAACTTTTTATTTCAGGCAACAACATGAACATAATTTTAAATGATGACAATAGGCCCATAACATAAATACCTTAGAGACTAACATACATAATTATTAAAAAACGATCACTGCTTTTTAACACGTAAAGTCTGCGACGTGTTATGATTAGCGCTGCTATTTTAGATTAGTTTCTTTATTGGCACGGGTTATACTTGTAGGTTTTGACTATGAATAGAAGATTACTTTTTATTCGAGTAGGTACCACGCAGCTATAGGCCAGTAATATTAAAAATGCGAAAGTTTGGATGTTCTTTGATAAATAACTCTAACGCTCTCTGTACCGATTTGAATGAAATTAAAAGGTATAGTGCGTGACCATTATTTTAGCTGGGTACCACCCGGGCGAAAGCGTGAAAATAAAGAAAAATAATCTACAAGTACCGATTTGAATGAAATCAAGAGGTATAGTTCGTGACCATTATTTTATCTGTGTACCTATAGAAAAATAATCTATAGTCAAATAATTGCTTACCACAAAAACAAACAACAGCTATTCGTATGAAGATTTGTGCAATACATTCATATTTCTCGTTGATATATGGCCTTAGAAATCGGATCAGTGTATCAATGACGACGTAAAAATGAAGAGGATAAGTGAAAAATATTGAGACCGCTATGAAGACTTTTGCACAAATTGCAGGCCTGAAAGGAAAATGAAAGGGAAATGATAAAGGTACACATACATATTATGGGTCTTCCTCCAAAATACTTGACTATTCAGGTTATTACAGGATTTGTATATTATTCTGAAAAGGATTTATTCAACATATAAAAAGTAACAAATTTTGTTGCTATTTTCACTAAAGAAAATGGAGTACAAAACAGCTGTTTTCGATAAAAATCGAATAAATCAGCTGTATTACAGTATTCACTGTCCAATATCTTGATCGTTTAACTGTAGTCTTAGGATAGGAACAAAGTCCAAAAAACAGCTGAAAAAAGAGTTTTCAAAGGAATTTAAAATTATTTTTATAAATAAAAACTGTGTAAATTCATCATATTTTTGGGAAATCTGGTCCATTTTTATAGGTAACTCCCCATTTTGAGTCAGTTTACATGATTTGGTACACCCTAGAATATATTATATAGAATAGAATATATAATATATTATAATACCATACGTCTAAAGTACCTAACAAACACGGTTGTTTAAAGGTAAGTATTTAATTTAAATCTCTTTTTAGCCTTGTTAGTACCTGCATTAAAACTAAATGAAGGTTAAAATTTCTAGCCCTGAACAATTACCAATTTCTCTTAATAATGGCATAAATTCACGAAGGTTTCCGTTCGTTGAAATCTCGATTGATATCTCAATGATCCTTGAAATTTCATCGAATAAAAACCAATTAATATTCATTGAAATCTCAAGGACTTTGAACTACATCAACAATTTTTAAAGCTATCATACTAACCAGTCATCGATAGGTAGATTCAAAGTGATACTTCCTTTTAAAACATCACCATATCTGAAGTATCCAAACAGGCCTAGGACTATGTATAACACCATGATAAGCGTCATAGCTACGACGAGGATGCTGGGACAGCCGAGGAAGTGCTGTGGCTTCTTCATAGTGTTCTCCACCGGCATCACTATGCCGATGCCCTCCATCGCGAAGATCACTGTGCTGGGGAAAGGGCAAAGCGATATCATTCCCTCAACAGAAGAACGCCTTATAAAAATCTATCAGCAAAGCGCACGTTAAATTGCGGAGACAAAGCGCCTGATAAAAATAGTAGATAGTACAACATGGGAACAAAAATAATATTTTTACGCGTGAGCGCTTTTTGAGGTATTCAAAGTACGACTTCTGAGGAAAAAAAATTTTGCGGCCATGTGGAACATTCTACTTTTAATTTCCCTCTATGAGAAAATTTAATATATTTCCCCGGGATTTAGTAATATATAATAGTAATAGATTATGTATCAAATTACGTCTATTTGAAAATTTTCAGAAGTTATACTTTCAAAACAAGACGAACACATTTTTTTGAATTATGAAAAGAGTAAATGGACGACTTCAGGCAGCGTCGCCTGTTGTTGTTTTTTGATCTGTTGATCTCATCGCGCGCAATGAAAATTAATCTTCTAAATTCAAATACTGCTCGTTGTAAAAGTCTGATAAAGAAAATACCTATGTTGCTCCCACTTATTGAGGAACAAAACGTCATTTTTCTAATAGATGGGATGGAAAAATTATTTCAAACATCATTAAAAAAATAAACTTACGATAAATAAGCTGGAAACCTTGAGATATCTCCGGTCATTTTCTTGTCAGTAAAAACAATCTTATCCCCAAATATATAGTACAAACATATCACAAATGTTACTATTAATAGAGCATTTGCTAGTAACGAGAACGGTGCAAGCCATTTCAAATGCTTGATCTGAACTATGAGGCAAAGGGGTAATAGTAATACCAAGCAGTAGTACTCTACTGGTGGACTGATAGAGAATACGTATTTATCAAATATCTGAAAATAAAATTACAATTTTTATTACCAAATTATCGAAAGTAATTTTTATGTCACTAGTTACTGACACACTGAATGAACTGTCACATGCTGAAGACAGGGCGCTATGGCGCTCATTAGGGGAGGCCTATGTCCAGCAGTGGACTAATATAGGCTGACGATGATGATGATGATAGTTACTGACAAGGGCTTAAATTGCATGGTAACTAAATAAAACGTAAATATCCTTGTACTTAGGGTTTTTAGTGGCATTCCTTAGATCTCTCGGTACAAGCATAGCAGTCTATTGAGTTGGATGTAAAGTTCCATTAAAAATACTTGATTGTTCATGACGACCTCTGTGGCGCAGTCCCGTCTAAGACAAAGAAGTTTGCGCGTTCGATTCCTGCCGCGGAACAAATGTTTGTCTGCAAATATTTGTCTCGGAATCTGGGTGTTTTCTATGTATGATTTGTATGTATTTACAAAAAAAATGTATAGCTATAAGTAGTATATTAGTCATGTAGTTCCAATAACACAGGGTCTGCTTACTTTGGGGCTAAATGATATATAAAATATCCAGCATTATTGATTTATGTTCATGCTAACCTGTTTAAGATTATCGGATATGAGAACTGTGAAGATACAGCAAACTCCAAGGTAAGTTAGTAACAATGAAAATTCAGCAAACACACTGAAATGAAAAAACACCAAGAATTTCATAAAATCGAATCAGAGAAATGAATCTGAACACGTAAAACCATGCAAATAATGTCACTTACTAAGCTGCAGTTGCAAATCTTTGACAGCATTTTGGTCCATTTGCAAAAGCTGATCTACAAGTCTCTGAATAGCCCAGTAACGGCTTCTTTTCCATTCTACAACATCCACGAGACACATCAACCTGAAAATAATTAAAGTTAACATGGATATTGTTTTCATTTTAGCTTAGCCTAGGCAGACTTAGTGGGTCTCATTACGAAAGGTGGTTTAAATCGGTGGTTTATCTTTTAGACCTTTGATTCCTGATTTTCAAGACAAATTGTTGTGCAAAGGAAACAAGGCTTAAAATTGAATGCTATAGTATAATAGCCGACAGTCTATGTGACATTTCAAAAAGAGGTTTGACTACAAATAACTGCTAAAAGATAAACCAGGCGGTCACCTAGTTTATTTCTATCATAACTCAACCTCTTTTTGAGGACCTACTTTTTTTGGTAGCCAATCAAAATTATGTTTTTCTTTTTTATTTTGGTTTAGAAGTGTTTTTTTAAATTAAACGGTCATCCCGCGGTTTTATTTTATTTTTAAATTGTCGACCGTAGTGGCTTTGCAATAATACTTTTTTTTCGATAAGGTATATTTAAACCATGGTTTAGTGGATCTGACAGAACTTGAGTTCAACTCGAGTTTAGACCACGTTTCGTAATGAGACCGAGTGTGTTTAACTCGTGACTAAAACCCATTCATACTCGATTCTAAAGCTTCTCTCACTGTCGCTCGGGAAGCTAAACATCTCCTATGTATTGGCTCATTTTAGTACCTTGTTGAACAATCTCATATCATACCAAGGATCATATTTTAGAATCGATGTCTTAAGACTAAGTGAATTGTCGATTTCTTGCGACCAAGCCTATAAAACCATGATCCATCGGGCAGTTTTAATTTGGTGCAATTCTGACAAAGTAATGAATAGTAGATGGAAAATCAACAATTTAGCAAATTTTATTCATAATAGTTCCTTAGCACGTTTTTTTTTATATTTTACTCGATTGATTAAAAAAATACTTACAAATATATGAACACAATGTCCGCAAATAAAGGCTATGATCATAGTTCCAATAATGCCAACCAGCCAGCCTGAGTTGGCAAATGCTAACGGCATAGCCAGGATGCCAGAACCTAATGAGGCCTTCACCAGGTTGGCCAGTGATCTGATGTCTCTGAAACCACGGTAGAAATAAACAATGAAAAGATATTCTAGAAATAAACTCAGAAATATGTAATACAAGCCTCTGCTCTCGGCTTCATCCGCATGGTACCCGGATAAAAAGTAGCTTATGTGTTATTCTGATGTATAAGCTATATTACTGTAAAGTTACATTAAAATCCGATCAGTAGTTTTTGCGTGAAAGAGTAACAAACATCTTCACAAAGTTTTGCGTTTATAATATTACTAGCTTCTGCCCAGCTTCGCCCGCGTGGTACCCAGATAAAAAGTAGCCTATGTATTATTCTGATGTATAAGCTATATTACTGTAAAGTTTTATCAAAATCCGTTCTGTAGTTTTTGCGTGAAAGAGTAACAAACATCATCAAAAACTTTCGCGTTTATAATATTAGTAGGATAGGATATGAAAATACTCGTAGAAAATTGCTTTGTAATATTACAAACTTCTATGAAAGGGTTCATCTGGGTACGTGTTACCACCATTTTCATTTCTACCGCCAAGTAGTAATACTCTCAATGTTGTGTTCCGGTATGATGGGTTGCCGGTGAAATTACATTCATATGAGATCTTTCATCTTGATATCTCGGGCAACGTGTGAGTTATACCTCTGATATTTCAAGCGGATACGGTAACCTTCAGGCTTACCATCAGGTGGTAGTGTTTGCCACTTATAGTAAAAAAAAACTAACTAACTATTGTAGTATAAAAAAAACTCATGAATCATGGTAAATATCCCTAAAAGTTGTATTAACACTTACCCATTAGGTTGTTCGACTTTACGATGTTCAAATGGATTGTAAGAATTAGTTCTGGTTCTGTGGACTCTGGTTGTTGCTAAAGATTTTGGTTCTGAAGTTTTCGGTTCTGTTCCCATTGTACGAATATTTTGAGTGATTTTGAGTCCAAAACAAAATGCAGAACCCTTGCCATTTATTCATCAGACGACGTATAAAGCTGTTTGTTTCAGTGATCACGTTGAGAAAAAAATGTATACTAATGATTAAGAGATACTTAACACAACACTGTAATTTGTTAGAATACCTACTCATCTCAAATCAGGCAAATGTTTTATGATCATAATCGCATTATCACTAAGTTAACATATTAAAGATAAAAGCAGGCATTCGTCGCCGTAGAATCTGCAACGATAAAACTTATATCCATACTAACTATCTTGCTTGTAATAAATCCTACTGAGAAACTAATATAATTGGTTTCCAACTGGCTGACTTTTAATATGTCTAAGATAATTGATGTACAGATTTAAGTATTTTATTCCAAAAACTATCGTGAACTTGACTATTCATATTGTAAAAACGGGAATTTTTCACGTACTGCACTATCGGTGAAGGCACCGACTAAGTTTCGACTCATTCCGAGAGTCTTCATCAGGGTGAGTGGTTGCGACTTTCTCCTTCCGCGTCGCTAAAGTAGTAGTGCACAGCGCGACGTAGATTTTGATTCAGATTAAGGTTTCACTTCCGTGTCCATCCTGTGTAGGAAAATTTCAAGAGATTTCAGATCCGAGACGGTGTAGAACCTTTGCCATTTATTTGTCAGATACCGTATGTAGATGATTGTATCATTGATCATGTTAAAAAAATATAAATATTAGCACAACACTGTTTGGAAATATATTATTTTTTACAAGGACGTCTAATTTGTTTCAATGTTTAATACTTATTTAGTTACCTACTCATTTTACACTATAAGTTTTACGACCATCATCGTATCATCACTAAGTTAACTTAAGATAAAAAGTTGGCTTTCATTTTCATAGAATCTAGTATTAAAAGTTTTAAATCTACTTAATTTAACTGATTTTAGTAAATAAATCTTGACAGTAAAACTAAAATTGAAGTTTGTAGGTACGAACTTAATTTGCAAGAAAAAAAAACATTGTATATAAAATCAATATATATATTATGGATATAACAAAGCAATTATATCCTTTATCGTGACAGCGCAGCCTGAAATCACAGCGACGAGGCCAAAAGTCACTAGGCAGACATTTTTCCATAGCACCCATTTGAATCTGATGATTGAAAAAAATAATAAGAATAAATGTAAAAAAAAGAGTGGCGCCTATGCTTTTGTAAACACCGAATAATCTAAATTTTAACTTTTGCTCTCTTCTAGAAGGAACAAAGGAAAGAGATAGCAACAATTTTATTGCTTTTTAGAATATAATTACGACTATACCACGTACTTTACTATTCTCCTGCTGACGTTTCGTTGACCGTTTCGTCAGTTCCCGTCTCACGACCGTCGAGCGTGGTCGCGGACGGTGCTCATGAGGAAGGACCTCTAAATTAGTCGTAATTATATTCTAAAATGATACCAAACCACGATAATTTTAACATGCTGACTATAAACACACAGAAGAGTACAGTACTACGATTTAAATGAGATACTTCGGCAACGTTCGTGTTTCCGAATTAGTACGATGCAACCAATGTCCGGCCGTCCCGAGGCATGTGACGGCTCGTCAGTCACCAGCGAGCTTCCAAGGCGTTAACGTATATTTTTAGCTCAAAGACTCATTCAAATCGGTTCACAATTTAGCGAAGATATCGTGTAACATACACACAAAAAATACAGACGAATTGAGAACCTCTTATTTTTTAACAAGTGAAATACCTACCTTCCCAGACCGTGCCATCGAAATACCGTCTCGATTATCCCGGGTATGATCAAGCCGAGGGTGGAGTAAAAGCAGGCTCCGACAATGTTGATGATCTGCTCAAGCATAGGGAGGGCTATGCCGATGGCCCCTGAAAAAAAAACATCAGTCTTTGGAAGTTGCCAGGCTTAGCATTATCACCAAGACAATCTTTTTGCCTACGAAAGAAAAATAAACAACACAATCTAGATATGTCATGTTTAGTTTTCAAAGGTTGTCAAGGAAAAACTTGGCAGCAATCAGTTGATATTTCAACAGCTTCTGTTATTTCCATTATAGATCAATCTTTCCGAAAACGTTAACGCAAACGGGTCTAGACAAATACCTCAAGCATACTTTTCTTTCACGCTAACGCAAATTTGTCAAGGTGAAACTTGGCAGCGGTCACGTGACATTTCCACAGCTCATGTGATTTCCATTATAATCCAATCTTTCCGCAAGCGGTAACGCCAACAGAAAATGGTATTTGTCTAGGCCCCTGACTGTATTCCCCTTGCATGATATTAAAGTTGAAGGCTTAGCATAAGTACCGAGATAACCTTGCCTACGAAAGAAACAAAAACAAACACGCTAACTACTGTTTTCTCAATGCTGGATATCTTCAGATACATACTCGGTAACTCAGGATAAAGGTACTAGTCATTATATTTGTCACATGCTAGAACACCACGTAACAGGTTGCAAATTAATCGACGCTTATTGGAATACTAACTGATATCATAGATCTATTTGATAGATCTGTGGCGCAGTGGCCGAAGGTCCGCCTGCGACGCAGAAGGTTGCGGGTTCGATTCTCGCTGCGGGACAAATGTTTGTATGATCTGCATACATTTGTCTCGGGTCTGGGTGTTTTCTATGTATACATTTACGAAAAAAATTTATATAAGTAGTATATCAGTCATGTAGTTCCCATAACACGAGCTCTGCTTACTTTGGGGCTAGATAATGCTGTGTGAAAATGTCCAGCATTATTTATTATTATTATTTATATTCCAGTCGTCATTAAAATAGATCAGTTTCCTCAGAGGTTTTTTTATACTACTAAAGTGTATAAAAAAAAACTAACGGCCTACCTATTGTTAAACGGTTACCGGAAACATAGGAAATGTTTCCGGTACCATTTCTTCTTGCTACATGCTAGAAACTATATTAACACAATCTTGCCCAGAGCTGTGATCAAGCTTTGAGCAAGCGAGCAAGTAGACAACTGAGACACAAGAGAGACAATTAATATGTGCATTTTCTGCCGTTATTTATTCCGGGTTAGGTGTTGTGGTATTCAAGTACTCATTGTTTCTGATACCCACGATACAGGGAACGATGGGGTCAGAACTATGCATGTGTCTGATTGGAGTTTGTTTATTTATTTACTAGCTTCTGTCCACGGCTTCGCCCGCGTGGTACCCGGATAAAAAGTAGCCTATGTGTTTGATGTATAAGCTATACTACAGTAAAGTTTCATCAAAATCCGTTCAGTAGTTTTGCGTGAAAGTGTAACAAATATCCATCCTTACCAACTTTCACGTGTATAATATTAAGTAGGATAGGATTATATAGCCTATTTACTATCCATCTATCCTAACTTCCTACTTATGTATGCGAAATGTAGGGATATTTGTTGCCTGGAGTTTTCTTAACAGCTGAACCGATTTAGATGGATTTTAGAATAGGTATAGTTCATAGTCTAGGACACTGTTTCTCAAAGTGGGCGATAACGCCCCCTTGTAGACGCTGGAGGCCTTAAGAGGGGCTGTAGAAGACTCTAGAAGATATTGGGAGCGCTAGGGTGGCCTAAAGAGGAAAGTGGGAAAAATAAGTTTGAGAATCTGTGGTCTAGAATAACACAAAGGCTGGGCAGAAGTTGAAGAAGAAGTGAAAAAGGACTTACCAATAACACATACAATAGCTATTTTAATCATGATATGAGCAAAACGTTGATATTTTTCGCGGATGTATGGCTGAAGGAATCTGGACACTGTGTCGAAGACCACGTAGAAATGAAGGGGGTAGGAGAAGAATATTGAGATTGCTATGAAAACTTTAGCACAAATTGCAGGCCTGAAAAAAAATAAGGAAATAAGAATAATGTTCTTTGAAATGAAAAATCAATTTCAATTTCGAGTTCTACAGAGACTCAAAAATTACCGATCTATTACTATAATATACTTAAACTATAATATAATATTATAAACATGACGATGTCTGTGTCGCAGTGGGCGAAGGCCCGCCTTAGACGCAGAAGATTGTGGGTTCGATTTCCGCCACGGAACAAAATGTTTGTATGATCTGCAAATATTTGTCTCGGTTCTGGGTGTTTTCTATGTTGTATTGTAGTGTATAGATCGGAGTGTTGGGCCACCAAAGGGATTGATGAAAGAAGAGTGCACGCAGCTTAGATGCGAATGTTGAGATGGATGTGTGGAGTTACGAGAATGGAAAAAATAAGGAATGAGTATATCAGGGGAAGTTTGAAAGTAGCACCCGTGACGGAAAAGTAGAGGAGTTAGGTTAGGATGATATGGGCATATCATGAGGAGGGAAGAATGTCACATTACGAGAAGAGTGTTATATATGAATGTGGATGGAAATAAAAGCAGAGGTAGGCCAAAGAAAAGATGGATGGATGGTGTGAAGAATGACATGATTAAGAAAGGAGTGAGTACTGAGATGACGGCTGATAGAGGAGAGTGGAAGAAGAAAATATGTTGTGCCGACCCCACGTAATGTGGGATAAGGACAAGAAGATGATGATTTACAAAAAAAATGTATTTAAGTAGTATATCAGTCATGTAGTTCCCATAACACAAGCTCTGCTTAGTTTGGGGCTAGATGATGCTGAGTGAAAATGTCCAGCATTATTGTTTGTAAGTTTGTAGTTTGGACGTAGGAGGTAATCTCTTAAAGTAGTCATGCGATTTCAAAAAGAATAAGTTGTAACTTTTTGTTTTAGATATAGATAATAGAGTACTGCTAATAGTGGTGATAGATGAAATGATAAATAACCTGACCCATATCGAGGAGTTTTAATTGAACTTCTTTGGATGGCACGCATGACACACTTTTTGTGTACCCAGTTTTTTGATTAATTCATATTCATACATAATATACAAACCAATCATCCATAGGTAGGTTCAGCGTGATACTGCCTTTCAGAACATCGCCGTATCTGAAGTATCCGAACAGGCCTAGGACTATGTATAACACCATGACAAGGGTCATAGCTACGACGAGGATGCTGGGACAGCCGAGGAAGTGCTGTGGCTTCTTCATAGTGTTCTCCACCGGCATCACTACGCCGATGCCCTCCATCGCGAAGATCACTGTGCTGGGGAAATTTAAAAAAACGTGTTACACAAAATGGGTATTAATTTAAATATTCAGTTTTTTGAAGATCCTTGTCCACGAATATTATTGAGAATCGTAGGCTTGCCGAAGTTTCGGACACAATATTTTCGGACAATTTGTCCGAACTGACACTTTCAATTTTAATTAATTATTTACCGACGTTTCGGACACCAATGATAAATGCTGTTTTGTATAGTCAGATAATAAACTGCTTAGACAAATCTAGCTGTTTGGATGTTATGAGGTAATAAAGACTATACACACACATACCTATAGAAATATACACACACATATAGAAATAGCATGTTAAGATCAATAATAGTTTTACAAATTACAAATGCTTTTTTTTTTAAACTAAAGGGGAAAGTCTCTACTTTTTGGTAAGCGGTGAACATAACCTATGGAAGCTTTCAACACCAGAAATATTGAAATGAAATGAAATGTCTAACAAAAAAAAATGCTATCTCAAACAGATATCGTAGGTACATATTTCGTTATCGCTACGTAGGTAACTAATAAATCGCATAATTCTAATAAAACGATACCATAGGTTATGCTCTGTTCCCCACACTAGGACTTTTTAGCCTGTATGGCAGCCTGTATGACTTTATAGCCTGTATGGCAGCTTGTATGACTTTATAGCCTGTATGGCCACAAAACCAAACTAGTATGTATGTACAGTACATAGAACGGATAATGGTTGGACTCGCGCGTTGTCGACTCTGAGATATAACGGATAAAATGTCTTATGAGCCTGTTATTTAAATGCTTTCATTTAAGTCATAGTTTTAGAAATAGGCTACCCTTGATACTCGATACATCTCAAAAGTACCTACCGATAAATAACATAGTCGATTTCTGATGTTTTTGGTTCTATAAAAATCGAGTTATTCCACATATCAAATACTAATTCCAATCGTGCACTAGTATTCTATTCAAAAATACCAAAATGCACGAATTCGATCCTAATTCAGAATTGCGATTAGGATCGAATGTCAAGGGTAGCCCATCTGCATTAATTAAAAAAAACCATCTGTAACTTCAATGAAACTTACGATAAATATGCCGGAAATCTTGCAATATCTCCCACTGGTTTCTTATCAGAAAACGCAATCTTATCCCCAAATATGTAATACATACAAATTGCAAATACTAATAGGAGCAGGATATTGGCCACAAGGGAAAAAGGTGCCAGCCACTTTAAGTGTTTGATTTGAACCATGCAGCATAGTGGTACTAGCAGGACCAAACAATAATACGTTACTGGATGGCTAACAGAGAATACGTATCTATCAAAGATCTGAAAATAAAAAATTCTCTGTCACAATTATTTTATTAAATAAATAATGCTGGACATATTTCACACAGCATCATCTAGCAAAGCTACATGACTGATACTACTTATGTGTTTTTTTTGTAAATATATACATATTATACATAACACGAAGACCCGAGACAAATATTTACAGATCAATCAAATATTAATTCGCGTCGGGAAAAGAATCCGCAACCTTTTACGTCTGAGGCGGGCCTTCACTGCGCCACAGAGGTCGTAAGAGTTGATATTAAAAGCAGGTTTATTCTGACTGGTGATAGCGTCTTTCGCCAGCGCTGGTATTATTGTAAACTATTCATATTGAAAAAACGGAAATTTTCACGTACTATCGTGAACTTTACTATTCATATTGTAAAAACGGGAATTTTCACGAATTTTCGCCCCGTGCACTACTACTTGTGAGTAGTGCACGGCGCAACGCGGAAAGAGAAAGTCGCGATCCTGATGAAGACTCTCGGAATGAGTCGAAACTTGGTCGGTACCTTCACCCATAGTGCAGTACGTGAAAACTCCCGTTTTTACAATATGAATAGTCAAGTTCACGATAGTTTTTGGAATAAAATTATTGTAGACTGTTTTACACATAGAAAAGTGTAAAAAAGAACATCAAACGCGGTGGCGGTAGTGATCAAAGGGAAAAGGTTGTTAAGTGGTTGTCAAAGTCCACGTGAATGTGTCAACTGATCACCTTTGACAACTCTCGCCGTGACCGCGCCAGTTCACGCGGGATTTTCACGTCAGATGCGAAACGCGAAAGTCGACGGTTCATGTTAGATGGTGTTTAGACAAATGTGTCATGACTTGATAATTATCATTAGCTACTGCCCATGGCTTCATCCGCGTAGTACTCGGATGAAAAGTAGCGTTTATAAGAAGCGCAATCGCTCGACCGTTTTTTCGCCAACTTGCGTTGTAAAATTGGTCTCCACGAAGAGCCCTTTTATACATTATATCCAATTAACAGCTAATGACCCTGAAAGTCCATTCTAAATATTGGTAAAATAATTTTGAAATCAGGAATTAAGTTTTGGAGATAACATACAAACTTAATCTCTTTTTAATATGAGTCATATTGTAAAAACGGGAATTTTCACGTACCGCACTATCGGTGAAGGCACCGACTAAGTTTGGACTCATTCCGAGAGTCTTCATCAGGGTGAGTGATCGCGTCGCTTTCCCTCCGGAACGCAGTACGTGAAAATTCCCGTTTTTACAAAATGAATAGTCAATTTCACGATAGTTTTTGGAATAAAATCAGTAAAGATAATCATCCGGGACACGCCCAATGTAACACAGGCTACCAGTAAGTCACCTAAATAAAATTACATAAAGTATGTATCTAAAAATAAATTGATTGTTTAAGCTTACCTGTTTTAAAGAATCACAAATAAGGACCGTGTATATACAACAACATCCAAGATAAGTACATAATAATGACATTTCAGCAAATATACTGAAATAAAGAAAAAATGCTATAGAACCAGTTCTTCGATCCAGGGACAGAAGACTTTTCTATGCATACATGAAATACAGGATAAATAATACTTTTGAAACGAGTGATACTTACTAAGCTGCCTTTGCGAATCGCTGAAACTTTTTTGGTCCAGTCACAAATGTCGATCGACATGTATCTGCGTACCCCAATAATGGCTTCCTTGCTAATTTACAGCATCCACGAGACACTTGAACCTTAAATTGCATATATGTAGATACAGATATATGTAATAAGACATTGGATCCATTACTGATAAAACTGCACCTTCTTTGCTATACAACCAAAAAGCGGTTGTAGTATATTTATATCTAACTTTCTTTATAAGAATGATTTCTTGTAAATACTCACGTAGGATGGAAGATACTGCTCCAAATTATTACTCATTCATAATTTCCAGCCCTCCTTTGAGCTATAATCGGCCCGAAACATGTATTTTCCGTTGTTTATAGCTCAAACGTGAGTATTTACAAGAAATCATTCTTATAAAGAAATTTAGATATAAATATACTACACGGTAAACTATTTGAAAAGACAGAGTAGAGTTAATGTTATAGTAATTATTAAGGTAAGACGGTAGAAGGTTCCAATATACATATCTGCACATTGAGTGTCAATTATAAAAATCAATGTGCAGATCTGTATATTGATAATTTTGTGTCTACGTCACAGTCTAGTTACGACTACTGCCTATGTTTCCGTAGATCTACTACTTTGTCAGTTACTTCTTCAATGCTTTTGAACATTATAAAGTTACTTAAGTAGATTGTTTGTTACGATAACTCTGATAGTCGAATTATTTTTGTACCTATAATAATGTTGACAGGCAAATTGTAACGCCGATTAATTTCAGTGAAAAACGTGGCCCATGTTTTACACTACATAATATTTTACGTGACTACCCCTTACGGAGTAGGTATATATCTAATTCTGTCCATCATGAGGATTATAGTCGTGTTTTTAATAGTAACTTTATTTAATCTAACTCTCTTCTGCCTTATTCCGAAATTCTTTTATTTCCGAAATCAATGTCCAAAATACATCAAGTTAAAATTATTGAAATTAAGAGTTGCACTCACGAATATATGAACACAGTGTCCGCAAACGAAGGCTATGATCATAGTCCCAATTAAGCCAACCAGCCAGCCTGAGTTGGCAAATGCTAACGGCATAGCCAGGATGCCAGAACCTAGTGATGCTTTCACCAGGTTTGCCAGAGATCTGATGTCTCTGAAATCACGGAAGGTTATCATCATTAGCATGTAGAAATGTCCACTGCTGGACATGGCCCTCTAAAAAGTGCCATCACAAACGTGCATCTCTATCCAACGGATTATTGAAATCTTTTGGAAGTCATCCATCCATAGAAAGATAGATAGAAAATACTTTATTGCACAAGACAAAACAAGTACATAGGCGAACTTAATGCTAATTAGCATTTTCTTCCAGCTAACCTTTGTGTTATGAAGAGTGAAGCGGTAATGCGTTTGGCTGATTATCAAAATAAGAGAACAATTTATTAAATAAAATAAATAGCTACTTAAAAATAAAAAATAAACTACATACATAAAATGAAAAATAATTCATACTTAAATACATACCTACATCCAAATATATATATAGATACATACAAATATAATATAAATACTCAATTTTGTTGACTATTTTGTAGAGAGATGAAATGTTTGTAGAGTTTGATCTATCCATCGTGAATACAAGTAAAAGTAGGCTCCTTTACACTGCGTTGTACGGTTCGTTCAAACAATTTCCCCAGCAGTTGTCGGTTTTCAGCAAGCTATATGGACTGCCTATTGCCTTTTCAACTTGCTGATTCTGAGAGATATGTCAGCGGCTTCAGTTCTTCTACAGATTTCCTCGTTTCAGATTTTATCGCGCAGTGAAACTATGAGCTTATGGAAAGTAACGAGTATACTTATAATTAATTCTAATGACTTTTAACGTCTTTCATGCATAAAATTGATCTCATCAGCATGAGAAAGTTTACTGCTGATGACATGATAATACCTGACAAAGAATGTCATGTTGAGCCACTTCTATCCACTAACTTTCCGCAACCATTACGATATCATCGTGTCCATCAGATAGAGGACCATCCTACATTGCGTAGTCCGGTTTTGCGATCGTCGTTTAAACCTTTTTGCATTTAGATACCGTCTGGACTAAGCTTAGTCCATTATCATTTATCTTTGTTATGTTTCTTGTATAGTTATATAATAAAGATCTATCTATCTTAGGCAATGACTGGCGTGTCTTACTGTATTTTTATATGTAAAAAATATTTACTCAGACTTATCGAAGTGATAAAGCTTAGTGCAGACGGGAATTGTATAATATAATTGTATCTTCTTACCCATTTGGTTCTTCAATTTCTCGATGCTCAAACGGATTGTAAGAATCAGCTCTTCCTCTTTGGACAGAAGTTGTGGCCGCAGGCTTAGGTTCTGACGTAGTTCCCGGTATTTTGTCCATATTAAAAATATTTTACAGATTCTGTATCCAGAGCAGGTGTTAAGCCGTTGCCATTTATTATGTAAGTTATCGTAAAAAGCTGTTAGTTATAATGAAGTGAAAATAGAATAATAAGAAAAGTTGGGTGTTCCTATGTTTATAATAATACAATTGCAGTTATTCTTCAGACAAATTTAAAATAAATTAAAAAAAAGGTTTAGTTAGCTACTTTGAATAACAGACAGATTTTTACCCAGATACCGTGCAAGCGAAGTCATTGGTAAAGGCGGGTAATCCAATAGCATCGCATAATGTAAACAAGTACTTCATTAAAGTATGCTTAGTTATGATGCATAAAAATGTATTATACTCCTCTTTAGGATTCTCTGTATTGTCTGTGTCATATGGGCATGAGGAAAAAGATCTACGATGGTACCAAATTTGCAGATAATGCAAATATTTGCGTGAAATGTGGGAATAGAACCTGCTCTTGTGTCTCAGCTGGGTATTTTCCCGCCATGCCATGTCAAACATAATGCAATAAGGTGTATATATGTGTATAAATACATATATAACTTTATAATTCCCGTAAAGCAACATTTTGGAAGTTGGTAGAAGATTTTTGAGCCATATAGTGAGTTGATTATGACTGTAACTGATGAAAATTTATAGTAGGTGGTACCTAATAGTAGATTATGATAAGGTAGATTAACTTTGTATAATACATAGGTATGAGCAACTTCAAAGATACAACTATTTTAGTTTAACATTATTTTATTAAATTTTCATTACTAATTATATCTAAGGCAATCTCTAAAGAAACTTAAATAAATAGCTTACTTACGTAGATATTCAGATAATTTGAGGACTTATTCGGAACTACTAGGTGTTTCTTCCAATTCCTTCAGCATTTTCAGAAGTTGCTCTCATCCAGGCCCGAATAAAAATTTACATATCGATATACCAGATGGGAATATGATCTGTGTAATTAAATAAAGTTTTACAATACAATAAATTAATAACTTATCTATATTTTTCAGACAATTATTCATCATGTTTACTCAACTGTCATTCAGGATTAATCTTGACGATGTTGGAAGAAGTTTTTCAGAGAGAAGGTGCTATGGAAACGAATACAAGTAGACCTGTGAGAAGGTTGCATATTACGCTAGAAAATTCAATTGATTTTACAAAATCAATTCATTGTTGTGTCGAGGCAAAAATTCATACGGCCCATCTGAATGAAAGCGGTTACCGTCCCCTTTTGACATACCCTCATTTTTTTTAAGTAGGGAATGTTATATTTCAGCGCAAACACTTGATAAGGCGCTCATTCCACAGTTTACATGTACATTTTGTAATGATGCCAAGATAATCGAGGTATTTGTATCTACTTCTATTGTTAAATTATTCTTTGTTATGCTCAATGTCCTAACCTTGTATTACAGTCGATTTTCCGGTGTAGGATCTAAATTTCATCGTAATGGCAACAATTTATCTAGAATTACGGTGATTGTAACAGACTATTCTAAACGGAGTACACAATCATCGGACACTCTGTATCTACAAGGTGTCCTAGAACATCTACCTATATTGCGATTGTATATTACAGGGCGTCATTCTACGCATTAATAAGTAACTAGTAAAAAGCATCCATTATTGCTATTATTTGAATAGAAATTGCCTAATAATTTCGGACTCAGTGTTTCTCAATACAGGGTGTAATTTGCTAACGCAAAAATCCGCAGAGACCAGTTTTATTCTAAGACATTTTGAAATTCACTATTTTCAATGAAGAAAATGGTGATGCAAAAAATCTGTTTTTGATAAAATTTACTAAAACAGCACATAACTCGATGTAAACATCTTGATCGATAGATATCTCATAGGAACTATTGCGAATGATCTAGACTAAGGGGACGTACAAAGCGTATAACAAATCTGCTTTACTTCAGTTGCTATTACTTTGTTATTTTGTTATTTTTTTTTATTTATTTCAGAAATACTTGATCACCTTTCTAAAGTTACGTATAGAAAATATCACGCTCATTCCGTATTCTGGGATACCCTGTATTCACTTTGCGCAGAGTTGGTATCTACTGTTATTCAGCTATACGGGAATGGCGGTCTAGTTATGCATCTGTCTAACTCCATAAAATATGGACATGGATTACGTGGAATGTTAACTACTTTGTAAAACGTTAGCATATTATTATGGACGTGCCTTCTTGGTAATCTTATGTATCTACAAACTGAGTATACTTAGATCTGAGGATATCTATCATTGGCATTACAGCCTTGAACATATTTTAAGCGTTCCGCGTAAAGACAAAAAACGTTACATCAATATATTTTGGTGCTTTCATAGTTTATGAACTTAAGCGATTACCGAGATGGAGGATCTATTTCTATCTCACTCTAACATTGCAACTTGTTACAAAAACATCTTGCCGATCTTTACTACGATGTTGTTGTTAGCTGTACTTTTGCTTGGCGTAGCCTGTTAGTATTCTGTGGCGTGGGATTGGTTGAAACAAATAAGTACCTAAATTATTATTAAATGATTTCGTAGGATTCGAATAGTAAAATATTTACATTGAGTGGGAATGACCCAAACTATCTACATATAAGTTTGTACGGAAACAGTGCGCGTTTCAAACTTGCACTTTCCAGTTTTTGTTTATTTACAACTTATCACACACGATTTTCTTTTTGCAAAATCGCAATTATATCTAAAACAGTAACCGTACAGCCGGAAACTAGCGCAGTGAGGCCGAATACAATGATGAAGAGGTTCTTCCAGAGCACCCATTTGAACTTCCCGAGGTTTTCCCATCGGAAGACGGTCTCGACTATGCTGGGGATGACTAGCCCGAGGATTGAGTAGAAGCAGGCTCCAACGATGTTGATGATCTGCTCGAGCATGGGAAGGGCTATGCCGATGCCAACTGAAAAAAAAAACAAATATATTATAATACCAGTTACTGCCTATGGCATCGCCCGCACCCGGATACCCGGAATTATTACCCGGAAAAAGTAGCCGATGAAAAGTTTTTCTTAGGTTCCAAAAAAACGCATTCGCTCGACCGTTTTTATGTCAATTTATGTTGCAAATTGGGTCTCCACGAAAAGCCCTTTACTTTAACGGGATAATATAGGGCCTCTTTCCACCCTGAAGGTACATTTTAAATATATGTAAAATAATTTTTGATATCGGAAGAGTAATTTCGGAAAATACCTCAAAACAAAAACTTCTTCCTTTATAATATTACTAGCTGCGCCCCGCGGTTTCACCCGCGTAAGTTTCGATTCCGTGGGAATATCGGCGATCAATAAAATTTTAGAACACAAAAGCTGCTATTGTGAGATATTCCCTCGCAGACTTTTTTGTAGGCAATAATGAGTACTTTAATTATGTAGTACATCATTTTTATATATCATTAATAGTTTTCTCAGCGCACGCCAAATAATGAATTTTATAGGCAACATTTTGCTACTTTGGGTTACATTATTGCAATTTTCTTAAGGATCACTATTTTTTTTTAAAGTAAATTATAGCCTATGTTACTTACTGATAATTTAGCTTTCATTTGGTGAAATGGTTAAAATCGGTCCAGTAGTTTTTGAGCCTATTCGACACAAACAAAAAAAAACAAACAAACAAAAAATATTTCCTCTTTATAATATTAGTATAGTTTATATATTTTTGTGGAGATTTAGGGAACCTCAGAAAGGTACAATAAATTCTTCTCATTGGTTAAAAGACCATGCTATCTCACTACTATTATAAACGCGAAAGTTTGTGAGGATGGATGTTTGTGACTCTTTCACGCAAAAACTACTTACCGAATTTTGATGAAACTTTACAGTAAAATAGTTTATACATCAGAATAACAAATAGGCTACTTTTTATCCGGGTACCACGCGGGCGAGGCCGTGGGCAGAAGTTAGTAATATATAAATACAAAAAAAAAACAACATAGTTTATTCTTCTGGAGACCTGTACCGTTAAAATTTATCTAAAACCTTTCTTTCAGGTTAAATACATATTTATTTCTCAATAAGATTTTACAAATTCACTTATATGGGAAAACTTAATTTACTTAAAAAACTTAATTAACCGGGCTAATACACTTACATACACTTACTAATAGGTTATAGAATATGTGTTTTTATGCTAGGTATATCGAGGCAAACAGGCATACGGTACATTATATATATGCATGTAGATATAGAAAGAAATAATGTTTGTGGAACCGTGTCCTATGAACGATATTATTAATAATCAATTTTGCAATAAAACCACTTCTTAGGTATAAAACGTAATAATATAAATGGAACAGTCATATAAATACTTCAAAACGATCTATAAGTCAAAGTTAAGCGGTTCATTGAAATCACAAGAATCTTGGAAACGTTAAAATTTTATTTGTAAGTGAATTTACACTGATTGTTTGCCGTGCGTGATAGATAGCCAAACTAATTTATCTCTGTATACAAACGGTAATCCCTTCTTACATTGAACGATTGTCTTCATTTTCAACATTAATCTTATCAAAGCAAGTAAAACCATCTTGAGAAAATTAGCACATCTTAGAATTCAAAGGCGAATACACGCGCGTGGAGGATTAATAAGGTAATGTACTCTTGCTATCCAAGAATATGAGAGAAGACATATGGGGCGTTATATAGGCTTGAAAAATGCTCAACAAAAATAAACAAACATACATTAGGTATTTTAGCCAACCAAGCTAAAAAAATAACAGACACTTTATGAATATGATGGCCAAAAGTCAACAGTTTTAGTATGATCCTCAAAATTCTGTATTGGTTGCCTAAAAATTTGCAAAAAATGTCTGTTTCAGATGGAAACCAATTCACCATCATAATTTAATAACGGTTTCCAGTAAAACATCTAACTACAAGCTGATTGAACCAGGGTCTAGACAAATACCTTAATTTTACTTTCACGCTAACGCAAATTTGTCAAGGCAAAACTTGGCAGAAGTCACGTGAAATTACCACAGCTAATGTCATTTCCATACAATTCAATCTTTCCGCAGGCGTTAACGCTAACAGAAAGTGTTCTCTGAGACGAATACCTCACGCTTACTTTTCCTTTCACGCTATCGCTAATGCGTCAAGGAAAAACTTGGCAGCAGTCCCGTGACACCTCACAAGCTAATATAATTTCCAGCGAATTCAAACTTTCTGCAGGCAAAAAAAGCCGCAATCGTGCGTTGAAAAACTTTTAATATTAAGGGGTTTTTCTTACCACAACAGCAGACTCCGATAGTCCTTGCCGCGAGCTGCGTAACCCGTTGGTATTTCTTCTGGATATGAGGTTCAGTGTACTTCGTGAATATGTCGATAACCACGAAGAACTGGAGAGGGTACGTGAGGAATATAGACGTTGCTATGAAGACTTTCGCGCAGACTGCTGGCCTGAAAATGATTTAATATCCTACAGTAGACATCACTTTATGCAGAATAAAGAGCTCGTCTATCTTGCCAGTTATTATTAACAGAACAGCTGGGTTAAGCAACCATTCGGATGGGTGACTTTAGGTAATTATGAATTATTATGACATTATGGATCACGCGGGCGAAGCCGTGGGCAGAGGCTAGTCCTAGTACTATTATAAACGCGAAAGTTTGTGTGGATGGAAAACTACTGAACAGATGTTGATGAAACTTTAGAGTAATATAGCTTATACATCAGAATAACACACAGGCTACTTTTTATTCGGGTACCACGCAGGCGAAGCCGTGGGCAGAAGCTAGTATTATTATAAACGTGAATGTTTGTGAGGATGGATGTTTGTTACTCTTCCACGCAAAAACTACTGAACGTATTTTAATAAAACTTTACAGTAATATAGATAATACATAGTCTACTTTTTCTTTTCGTACTACGCGGGCGAGGCTATGAGCAAAAGCCAGTTCGTTATATGGAACTTACCAGTCTTCAATAGGTAGGTTCAATGTGATGGATCCCCTCAGCACATCACCATAGCGGAAGTACCCGAACAGACCCAGGGTACTGTAGAGGAACACGATGGCTGACATGGCCACCACCAGCACGCTGGGACAGCCGAGGAAGTTCTGCGGTTTCTTCATTGTGTTCTCAACTGGCATAACAACTCCTATGCCTTCCATTGCGAAGATTACTGTGCTGGAAGTTGAATATTGGAAAATTAGCTACAAAAAAAAATACGCTCACAACTGTGAGCCTCATGACGGAGTTCATACTCAGATACATACTCAGTAGTCAGTAAAAGTTGAATACATGGAAAATTATAAGATAACCTTACCTAACCTTTTATGATTGTAATACACCCCTATGATGGACTTTTCAGATACGTATGTAGAAAAGAACCAAATCTATCACCAAACATTTCAAAGAGGTTAAGAAAAATCATGAAGGTAGTTTAGAAAAAAGTTGCGTTAATCAGCTGAATCGCATGTCATACGATTCACAAACCAAAGCAGAACTTGTTTGACGACGGGCTGGCTTGCAAATATGGAAAACACGGTTGGTGAGTCCACCATTTGCAAAGGGGAAGATCTTCCATTGAGCTGATCCATCTGATCCACTTTCCCGAGGTCCTAGGACCAGCAGTTGTTTGTCAGAGGTATTATAATTTCGTAAAAACTTGCACGTTCACTTCGACGCGATTGCCATCTGTGTACTGACTATGGTAGCTCTTTATTGATCTGATATAACGTAGTTCAATCATGTTGCGAGAGATGTCGCTTCTACCAATATTCGGCAGGCGGTGTGAGTTATATTTATACTAGGGATTAATGAGGATCTGGCGAGTATGTCTTAATAGACAGTTAAGTACTTACGATATAAATGCAGGATATCTAGCCGGATCTCCGATCACAACTTTGTCCGTAAAGTTGATCTCCTTCCCGAAGATATAGTATAAACAGATCACGTATGTAGCTACCAGCAGAATGTTCGCAACCACTGAGAATATGGCTAAGAACTTGAGATGCTTAATCTGACAGAGCATGATGAGAGGAATCAGGAATATCAAGCAGTAATACTCCACTGGAAGGTCCACAGAAGGTGCATATTTGTCCACCAACTAAAACAGAGAAGGGAAACATAAACATGAATTAATATAAAATTTCTTTAAATTTTCATCAAAAGGTGATTTACTCAAAAAAGTTGATGAATTTCTTTTGGGCCCTGAAGCATTATCACCACCAAAAACCTGTGGAAGTCCACTTCTGAACATAGAGCTATCCTATAAAATGAGTTGACGCACAATCTTATCGGGTGGCCTCCCTACACTGCCGAAAAACAAACAAACATACATAAGGTATAACCTGAAAGTATCACAATAGAGCCTAGAATTTGAGACAGCTTAAGGTATAACCTTAAAGTGCCACAATAGCACCTAGAATTTGAGACAGCTTAAGGTACAACCTCAAAGTGTCACAATAGAGCCTAGAATTTGAGACAGCTTAAGGTATAACCTCAAAGTGTCACAATAGAGCCTAGAATTTGAGACAGCTTAAGGTATAACCTTAAAGTGCCACAATAGCACTTAGAATTTGAGACAGCTTAAGGTATAATCTCAAAGTGTCACAATAGAGCCTAGAATTTGAGACAGCTTAAGGTATAATCTCAAAGTGTCACAATAGAGCCTAGAATTTGAGACAGCTAAAGGTATAACCTCAAAGTGACACAATAGAGCCTAGAATTTGAGACAGCTTAAGGTACAACCTCAAAGTGTCATAATAGAGCCTAGAAGTTGCGACAGCTTAAGGTATAACCTGAAAGTATCATAATAGAGCTTAGAATTTGAGACAGCTTAAGGTATAACCTCAAAATGTCACAATAGAGCTTAGAATTTTAGACAGCTTGAGGTATAACGAACCTGTTTTATTGAGTCTGATATAAGGACGGTGTATATGCAGCACACTCCAACATAAGTGCTGACGAGAGCAAATTCTGCAAATATGCTGAAAAAAAAGAGTTTTTTTTTTGGTTGAAGAAGTAATTGAACGTTATAAAACATAAGTTTATTTTAATGAAACTAAAGGCATACTATCATTCGGCTCACCTATTGGTAAGCAGTTACCGTCACCATTGGACGCTGGTAACACAAGAGTTATCACTCACGCGTTGCCGACCCTGAGACATAGCGGATGTAAAGTCTCATGTGCCTATAATTTCTACAGAACCCATACTCTTCAAACCGTAACACAGTACTACGATCTTGGTGATAGCAAAAGGGTATGATGTTAGTACGAGCTCTGTAACCAGGAGCTCTACTATTTTTTAGAGCTTGATGCTAGAAATAGGTATGATGTTAGAACGAGCTCTGTAACAAGCTCTACTATTTCTTAAGCAAAACTCAAACTTCTAGTGACAAATTGAACTATAGTTTGTAAAAATATGCTAGGCTGGGTAGCTTGTAACACCAGAGTTATCTTCACGCGTTGCTGACCCTGAGACATAACGGATGTAAAGTCTCATGTGCCTATAATTTCTACAGAAGCCATACTCTTCAAACAGTAACACAGCACTACGATCTTGGCGATAGAAAAGGGTATGGTGTTAGTACGAGCTCTGTAACAAGCTCTACTATTTAAACAAAACTCAAACTTCTAGTGACAAATTGAACTATAGTTTGTAAAAATATGCTAGGCTGGGTAGCTTGTAACACCAGAGTTATCTTCACGCGTTGCTGACCCTGAGACATAACGGATGTAAAGTCTCATGTGCCTATAATTTCTACAGAAGCCATACTCTTCAAACAATAACACAGCACTACGATCTTGGTGATAAAAAAGGGTATGGTGTTAGAACGAGCTCTGTAACAAGCTCTACTACATATTTAAACAAAACTCAAACTTCTAGTGACAAATTGAACTATAGTTTGTAAAAATATGCTAGGCTGGGTAGCTTGTAACACCAGAGTTATCTTCACGCGTTGCTGACCCTGAGACATAACGGATGTAAAGTCTCATGTGCCTATAATTTCTACAGAAGCCATACTCTTCAAACAGTAACACAGCACTACGATCTTGGTGATAGAAAAGGGTATGGTGTTAGTACGAGCTCTGTAACAAGCTCTACTATTTAAACAAAACTCAAACTTCTAGTGACAAATTGAACTATAGTTTGTAAAAATATGCTAGGCTGGGTAGCTTGTAACACCAGAGTTATCTTCACGCGTTGCTGACCCTGAGACATAACGGATGTAAAGTCTCATGTGCCTATAATTTCTACAGAAGCCATACTCTTCAAACAATAACACAGCACTACGATCTTGGTGATAAAAAAGGGTATGGTGTTAGTACGAGCTCTGTAACAAGCTCTACTACATATTTAAACAAAACTCAAACTTCTAGTGACAAATTGAACTATAGTTTGTAAAAATATGCTAGGCTGGGTAGCTTGTAACACCAGAGTTATCTTCACGCGTTGCTGACCCTGAGACATAACGGATGTAAAGTCTCATGTGCCTATAATTTCTACATAAGCCATACTCTTCAAACAGTAACACAGCACTACGATCTTGGTGATAGAAAAGGGTATGGTGTTAGTACGAGCTCTGTAACAAGCTCTACTATTTAAACAAAACTCAAACTTCTAGTGACAATTTGAACTGTGGTTTGTAAAAATATGGTAACCCAACCAAGGGCGAAGGTCCGCTTGGTGACGCAGAAGGTTGCGGGTTTGATTCCCGCTGCGGGACAAATGTTTGTAACTGCGCGCCTGGGTGTTTTCTACGCATAATATGCATGTATTTACAAAAAAAAAAAGTATTATATCAGTCATGTAGTTTCCATAACACAAGCTCTGCTTACTTTGGAGCTAGATGATGCTGTGTGAAAATGTCTAGTATTATTTATTTATTAATTTATTTAAATTGGAGCTAACTGTCACATTTATAAGGGTGTTATGTTATGTTACTCGTTTGAGTAGGTAGGTATATATACCTATACTATGATGATGATAAGACAACCCATTGTAACTTTGATTCTAATATGTTATTGTTTATTTCATAAGATGTACAATAACGTATTTTAATTCATTCGTTCATTCTCAAAGCCAGGTTGAAAGCATTAGCTTCTGCTCCCAGCTTCGCCTGTATTCTGAGATAATTGTGTTATTTTGTTACTTAATTTTTTAAAAGTTTTTTCATGTTTTCCAAGTCAATATATTTTATATTTAGGATCTGAAGTACATATATAATTTAAATCCTTACAACCATCCAAATATTCAGCTTGGCAATACTGTTAGTATTTTAGGGAGATGCTTTAATCTAGTATTGATCAGTTTGTAACGGTTTTTAGATGACTATGGACCTACTTTGGTTCATAAGTTATACTTACCTGAGCTGTTGTTTTTTCTGTTATTTAACGTATTTATAAACTAAATAAAGAACGAATTAAATAAAGGTATTTGTTTCTTTCGCAATGATAATATTTAGCATTTGTAGGATTTATATATATCACATTTCAAGTTATTTAGGGCAGTGTATAATCACTTCGTGCATTCGTAAAACCTGTTTTTAGTCACTAAACTCATACAAATAGCCAGCCTCGTAGCTAAAAGCCAGTCTAAGTAATTATACATAAATTAACACATACATAAAAAAAGTTTACGATCTGTTTGAAAAGTTAACCTTACATTGATTGTGTGGAAATATTATCAAAAATTATATAATGAACTGTTTCCTTGTTAAAAAAACAACATTTAGAATTATAAAAAACTATGTACATATTTTATTTCTATTGTTTGATTTAATGAATTAAAGACAATTCTTATTAAAAGGAAAATAATTCGACTTTTTAAAATGATTGCAAACTTTTTGATGCAAGTATAATAATAAAATAATAATAATAACAAATAATGCTGGACATTTCCACACAGCATCATCTAGCCCTAAAATAAGCAGAGCTTGTATTATGGGAACTACATGACTGATATACTACTTATATACATTTTTTTTGTTAATACATAAATATTATTCTTACATAGAAAACACCCAGATCCCGAGACAAGTCTTTACAGATACACACATTTGTCCCGCAGCGGGAATCGAAGCCGCAATCATCTGCGTCTCAGGCGGGCCTTTGCCCATTGCGCCACAGAGGTCGTCTGTGGCGCAAGTAAGGTAAGGTACTGGTCATCTGACTAATATGAAATATAGTCGTTACAGCCTTTTGAAAGCAATGATCTGCGATCTCTACGATCGATGAACAACATCACTCCATCGGTCTTAAACGCGAAAATAAACAGCATTAAATTAAAAGTCTTCTTATATTAACTTTTTAATTGAACTAAATATTTGTATGGCATCTGCCGATTAGCACTTTGCTCACGTTTTATCTCATGCACAGTGTACAAAGAATGTAAGAGTGAAGTAACGAATTCAAAACATACACTCCACAGGTACAAGTATGATAATAATGAACTAATCTATTTAAACGATTGATTTTGAAACAGAATCTCTATCATAGGCCCGAGAAATACCAGTTGGAAAACTGTTACGGTTATCTGAGCGATGGTCCGCAGTCAATGACCTTGTTTTTCCAAAGGCGGGAGGGATCTGAACCCCGGAATTATAAATAAAAATCTTGCCAAAAAACGATTGTGTGCATTACTGGTGATACCGAAGATTCATAGATGTTGAGTTTAAAAAAAAAAGAAAACATCGTTTGGATACTGACTTTCCCAAAAATCAAATGATTTAAGATAGTTTGTAAAAAGAGTACTATCCTTTCCAGCATCATTTACAATGTAGATTCAGGACCACCTCTGATCACTGGCAGAGTGTCTCTTTTATATGATTCCAAAAATCCTACCTCGTCGAGAATCGAACCGGTAGCCTCTCGCTTGGTACGCAAGGGCTATACCAACTTAGCCACGAGATCTTTGCCAGCCTGGTCGAAATTCTTGGGATGTTTGAGGATCCTAGACGGGAAACTTTTCAATTGTCCACATCTTTTCGATGACTAAAGTTACATTTGGTATCTACAATTGATGAGAGAATTGAGAGATTTAAAAACCAAATAACTGGTCATTGGGTTCTTGTTCTTTCAAGCAACACAACGATCAGACTTCCTAAGAAGTTGAAGAGCTCCGAACGCTGTAAATGAACTAAGTATAATATCATGTGGGTCTGTAGGCACTTTGAAAATGGAGTAGCTATATTATCATGTGGGTTAGTACCTGGCTGCAGTGGCCCATGGCCTGATCCACTTTGGCCCATTAGCGAAGGCTGATTGACACGTCTCCGCATATCCGAGCGATGGCTTGTTTTCTAACTTACAGCAACCTCGCGATGTTTTAACCTGTGAATTGGAGAGCTTCTATTATGCTTACACTGTAGTTTGAAACGTTTTAAGATCCGCGCTAATGGGTGCGAAGTAGATCGACTTTAGGGAAAAGGTTGTAAAATGTTGTTTCAGTATGGAGCGTTCTATTTACTTATTACAATTAACCAGCGCTACTTGAGTCTTTCATTTTCATCATCAAAATATCTTCTGTGGCACGAGGTCTGATGAACGGTTTTGAGTCACCTCCAACCACGCTATCTTTAAGATATCATAAGTCAATATCAATGCGTAGTTTCAATGTTTTTTATATCAACAAAGTGGCAAACACGCATACGGCTCACCTAGTAAGTGGTTAACGTAACTTGTGGACGCTTGTAACACCAGAAGCATCCCATACGTTGCCTACCCTTAAAAAAAACTTATAATCATTTTTAAGAATCTTATACTGTTTATTTGAGCATTTCATCATCAGCTTAAAAAGTCCACTCATACAGAGGCCTAAAGAGTGGCATGATAAACGGCCTGGAGCCACATCCATCCACCTCTCTCTTAATTTAAAACAACATGTATCAGGTAGGTATTCCTTCCTTAGAGGTATTTTAAATATACTGTTACTCGGCATCATCTGGTTCGTAGCCACTATTCGAGAACCTTTTTTTCCAAGCCGTTGTCAGTTCTGCTACGACTTACCCTAATTGTTTATACTACGTCGAACAAAGATAATTTATTTTGGCTAATGTCATTGCAATAAAAAAAAAGATGGCGTGACGACCTGGATGCATTCGAATCCAACTGGTCAGAGATAACAAGAGAACGAGTGACATGGAAGTATAAAGGGGAGACCATTGCCCAGCAGTGCAGAATTATAGATTGATAAAAGAGTGTCATTGTGGGCAAACCAAATCATCAAGAGTGTTGGTTAATTTTTGGATGATCGAAGCACAAGACTGAAAAAAATGGCGTACACAAAGGGAGACCTACAGCAATTGTGGGATACTATAGGCTGAGGTTGTTAATGAGAGTCATTCCATCCATTTTGTATCAATAAATGTCTAGCACAACACCAAAATTCCATTTTAAGAGAAAGCTTTAGACAGAAAGAATAGAGTCTGTATAAATATACAAAATTGACTTCTTGGTTCAAGCAGAATTGAAAAGTCGTATAAATACCTACCTTAAATTTTATAATATTTCCATTTAAAACATGACTAGACTAGAAACCGGGCAATCAAGTAAACCACCTGTTTACATACGAGAAATCGTTATAAATAATGAAAAGTGACACAAGTGTTAATCGTTTCGACCGGATCGCGCTTTGGACTTTGATATTATACATAGAAATGTAGAGATAAAACTGCATACAAGTATGTGGTCACTTTTAAGACAATGTTACTCTATAAAACAATTTTATTAAGCTAAAAAGTTTTATAAAGGAAAACCAAATAAATAACTCTGAAAGAATAACACTCACTCATATCATTCGTCTGGCGAAGACACATGGCACATGGCTTTGTTCGCTACCCGAATAAAAAAACATATGTGATTTTAGACCATTTTAACTTCAGCCAAATTGGTTTAGCCGCTACGAATTATTTAGCAACAAACATTTAACTAGCGTGGAAATGAAGGGATGTTTTTCGACCAGACACATCTATACATACAATATTTCATCTTTACTGTAGACTAAAGAAAAGTAAAATACATAGGAAAAAAGAAATAAAATAGACGGTCTTATCGCTAAAAGCAACTTTTTCAGACAATATTTTATCAGATTCTAATGTGTAAACTAATAGTTGTAGCCATTCAGACACTTTCTCTAGACTCCATAAATGCCATCTATACGATCCTACCAACCAATCACCGTCCCCCTTACAAGTTTTGGAGATACGATAAGGAGAGGGATGAGGCGTGGAGACACTTTTATGACAAGTTTCGCAGTTCGCAGAATATAAACGCGAATCTACGTTTGATGAAGATAATGCCTATGTTTATATAAGAGGGCGATTAAAGGCACTTATCTAATATCATAAATAACGTGCTGAAACGAGCCGTGAAATCACTGCAAAAATTATTGTAATGGCTGTACAAATTGCACGAGTTACTAATAGCAAACAAATTTGTAACGTCACTCGTAAACACGTGAGGCAGTACAGGCCAAACCAACATTTTATTCTTAAATTTTGGAACAAATATACAAAAAACAGTTTTTTTCATCTTCATACTCTGCTCGAAAAAGTCTAATGAGCATCCCCAAAGACTAATCTCCAGCGAACGTCATTGTTCCATTGAGAGGGTCACCTAACACTGACCTTTCCATTTCGTAGTCACCACTTCAGCCTTTATTCCCCATAAACTTCGATTTGCTAGCCCTGAATGACCTTAGTAAAATATCTACGAATTCCATAAAAAAAATATGGGCACCCTCAGATTCATACCCAGTACGCAGAACTGTGAGCAAATCACATAGTTACGTTCGAACCCTATATTTTGCAAATGCCAACATATTATGGAAGGTGTCTAGACGAAGCATCAAGTATTCATGAAAAAACTTGGTAGCAGTCACTTTGTTCATTTCCATTCCATATAATTTAATCTTTCCGCAAGCGCCTGGTGTCTAGACAAATACCACTTTCTGTTGGCGTTAACGCCTGAGGAAAGATTGTTGTGTAAGGAAATGACATTAGCTGTGGAAATGTCACGTGACAGCTGTCAGTTTTACCACGACAAATTTGCTTTAGCGTTAAAGGAAAAGTAAGCGTGAGGTATTTATCTAGCTCCCATGGTTGAAAAGCCTTTATAGGTGCCACAATAGCGCATCGCGTGACTCTTATCTTATTTATGAGACCAACAGTTAGCAACCTGAACAGTGAATGCAGTGGAGATGAGAGCTTTGAGAAGTATGTGTGCTGTAGCTTTGAGTGATAGAGTGAGGAACAGCGTGCTAAGAGAGCAGTGTGGAGTGAATGAAGATGTAGTAACGAGAGTTGAGAAAGGTATGTTGAGATGGTTTGGGCATATAGAAAGGATGGACGAAAGTAGATTAACAAAACAAGTATACAAGGCGAGCGTGAATGGGATAGTTGGTAGAGGAAGGCCTCGGCGAACGTACTCTGACCAAATTGGAGACATTTTAGAAAAAGGTCAGGTCAGAAGTACAATAAACCGCCGAGCCTGTATGAAGAATGTGATGAGGATGAATGAAGCGAAAGAGGTATGCCAGGATCGTAGCAAGTGGATATCCTTGGTCTCTGCCTACCCCTCCGAGAAACAGGCGTGACTATATGTATGTATGTAGTTAGCAACCTTGTTTCAAAACTGCTGAGTAATTCACTGGGGATAGGTATAGTCTTAATATATTACCAATATGTGTATACAGTGTCCGCAGATGATGCCAACGATGATTGTGCCAATAATGCCGATGCCCCATCCTGCGTTCGCAAACGCCAGCGGACCAGCGAGCAAGCCTGAGCCAAGCGAAGCCTTTATTATGTTCGCTGTTGATCGAACATCTCTGAAATAAACATAAATACTTGAGGTGAGTAAAGGTATCGAATTTTGTAACTTTCTGTCATTCCGAGTTCCCCTTTGTTCCTATTGTTTGAATAAATATATATGCAGCATGATGATGTGCACACATTTACACTCTCACATAAAGATTTTCACACACGTACATACATGTAGCGACATCTCTAGCCATATGATTGAGCTACGTTACATCACATCAACGAAGAGGTACCACAGTCAATACACAGATGGCATTGCATCGGAGCGTCTAGATCGCGCGTTTTCACTCAAATTGAACATATATAATACCTCCGATAAACAACTGTCGATCCTAGGACCCCGGAAGTGGATCAGATGGATCAGCTCGGTGGAAGATCGTCCCCTTTGCTAATGGAGGATATACAACCAACCTTGTTCTCCATATACACAAACCACCCGAAGCCTCTTCTTAAAAGCACTTTTCGTTTCGTTTAAATTGTCTCTACTTTCTTTTATATTGTATTTACTTATATATAATCGTAAGTAGGTATTCCTGTAAACGCTTTACCTACATTACGATTTATTTAATTGAATAAATATTATAGTTCATAAATATAATGAATTAGTTAGATTTAAGATATCCGTTCTGTTGCATTTGTGATCATAAATAATGAATTTGAATTTTATTTTATAGATCTCTATAAAAATCGTGTATGATAGATTTAAGTTCTGTACCTGCAAATATCTGTATTTTCTGCAGATATTTGTTCCGGGTGGTTTCTCGATTGTTCCTGATACCCACGATTCAATACTAGTGTGGGGTCATCACTAACGTATGTATCTCCTAAGGTATTTATTAATAAACTAAAGTTATTAGGATTGATAGGTTCACTTAGATCCTGGCACTCCCTGGACTGAACTCAATACTAAATTTGCTTTCATATGGTAGATACATAGATGATGTTTATAGGTATGTATCTCACATAAACCCTGTCTAAGGGTATGGTAACAGATAGGTAGGCAGGCCAAGGTTAAGCGTAAACAAACTAGTTATTCATATTGTAAAAACGGGAATTTGCACGTACTGCACTCGGAATGAGTCGAAACTTAGTCGGTGCCTTCACCTATAGTGCAGTACGTGAAAATTCCCGTTTTTACAATATGAATAGTCAAGTTCACGATAGTTTTTGGAATAAAACTAGTTATTATAATTATAAAGTACTAGCTGCACCCCGCGGTTTCACCCGCGTATGTGTCGATTTTATACTCGTGATAACTTTGAAATTAAATGTCCGATTCGAATGAATTAAAAAATATTTTACTGGTACATGATGATAAAACTATTTATCTGAATAAGAATTAATACTACGATACGAATGTAACCAACTATTGTTTCTATCGGCGATCTAATTAAATTTTAGAACACAAAAGCTGCTATTGTGACTTAACTATGATAGTTAGATATATTCCCTCCAGGCATTTTTTTTAGGTAATAATGAGTACTTTAATCATGTAGTTACTGATGTACTACATTGTAGTATATCATTTTATGTATCATCAATAGTTTTCTCAGCGCACGCCAAATAATTAATTTTATAGGCAACATTTTGCTACCGTGGTTTACATTATTGCAATTTACTTACAAATCTCAAATTTTTTGAAAATAAATTATAGCCTATGTTACTTTCTGATAATTTAGCTTTTTATTGGTGAAAAAATGGTTAAAATCGGTCCAGAAGTTTCGGAGCCTATTCGGTACAAACAAACAAAAAAATCTTTCCTCTTTATAATATTAGTATAGAAAACAAAGTTAAGTAGGTAATCTCTCAAATAAACTTTGTATTCGGGTATAGCAACATGACGATAGACAGAGGTTTTATTTTCATAGTTAGAATTTCCATGTAGGTACTTTTAGAGATAGGTTTACGTAGGTATTTTCGGCCGTATCTATACAATTATGTCCTAAGAATGAGTGGATTATTTGGTTATTAATATTATTGTAGTAAATCATCATATTATTTCATGACAATTTTGATTTAATCTAATTTTTAAATGTCATTTTATTAAATTCAAAGTTATTTTAGGTAATTTTCAACATTAGAATTAGCATCTGTCAATTGTTTTTTTTTACATACTTGCATACTTTGATTGATTTGTGTTCGTGTTTTATGCTCTAATGTAATCTTGAGCTAGATGATAAATGAAAAATGTGTGAAAAATGTCCAACATTTTTTTTTTAATAGATTCAGACTCACCTCTAAAATATGTAGTATATTTTAACAGTAATTTGCACACATTTTTTTTTTGTTTCTCATGAAATCTCATGTATACCACACATGATTCAGTTACACTGCCTCTACTATTTTTTATTCTGCTGATACGTGAAACACCTTTTCACTGTGTCATCACAAAGCGTGACGGTCACATAAAATGCATTCTTCATTCAACGATACAAAACACTACAAATACTTCACTGTAATGTATATTATCCTTCTGTGCTTATAAACAATTGAAAATAAATAAACACTTTACTCACGATGCAGGTTTTTCGACCTTCCGATGTTCGAACGGATTATAAACCTTGACAGTTTCATTTATTTCCTTGATCTCGACGTTCATGTTGCTTGCCGATCCATTTAGTTGTGAACACACGAACGAACCACGAAATGTACACAACACAACTTATTTCAGTGTCAAGACGAGATGATAAATACTTTTTAATGGCCGTCTTCAGCTCACTTATTTCAATCTTAAGCTATAGCAAAAAGTATACAAATATATAGCTATACTAAAAAGTAAGTCTATTTCCTTCGCAGTTTTAAGATTTAGTTATAAATTTATTTCTAGATACATCAGAGTTAATAACTAGGTATATAACCTTGTTGGTTTCAATGGAAGTAAATTATTATATGAGGCAATAAAGGTTTTAGGTATTGCACACAAAGAAACCTCACGTTTACTTTAAAACGATAAGGTTGGTGGTTGGTAAGGCTGTCATGACATTATAAATACCTACTGTTTTAGACGCAGACCTAGTTTAAAAGTGTTAGGTGTAATGATTCGTGAATTCTGATAGAATGTCAAAACATGTCCTTGAAAGAAAACATACTTTCCTAGTTCTTGCAGGCTTTGCATAATTAAATTACTTGCGTAAGTTTTTTTAGTAAGGCCAAGATAGATTTTGGTAATATTACTTCCTGAGTTCCTAATACACTGTATAAATAAGGGAAAAAGCTACCAAACCTTACTTTTTTTACTTAAATTACTTGGTCGGAGAACAAAATGCCTAAGAATCGTTGGAGCCTGGTTTACTAGGTAAGTATTACGTAAGATACCAATTGAATTAATAAAACAAATTAAAAAAAAAGGTGCGGTTATTTAGCTGCCGATATTTTATGATGATTTCAATGATAAAAATGCGCGCTAGGAAGGTCAATCAACAAAATCAAATTTTTATACGACATTTATTTTTAATTACTAAAATACAGCCTACTTCTAATAATTCAAACATTACAAAGATTTACTTAAAAAATACTAAATTAACATCAACTCTTAAAACATACGTTAAATAGACAAAATCGAAAATGAATAACAAAATTGGTAAGATTAGGAAATACTGTTTTTAAGGACTAAGAAATAAGTCTAATTATGCTGTATAACCGGGTAGTACTTATGCTATTACTTCAATAACAGCATGTACTACACATAATGCCAATGGATATTCAAATATGAGGGTATATCTTACAATACACTTACATATTGCTTGAAATAAAACAGTGTAGACAACATAAGCAGTAGCAGAACTTGAACGAAAGTGGTTGACAGGCAACACTTCAAATCATAGTGCACACGGGCCAACAGTACCAAATAGTTAAAATAAGTTTAGTAACACATAAACAGTTGATTAAATGTTATAATGAAAGGAAAAAATAGCTTTTTTTTGACAAATTAAAAGAAAGTCAGAACAGACACAAGAAGTAAGAGCCACTTTTTCACTCACCACTAGGGGATTTTTTCACAGCACACTGCCGTCTGGGGTATTATTAAATAGGTCTAGTGTAAATGGTTTTTAATAAAATTACCTAATTTATATTTTTGTTTTTCGTCTATTATAGTTATTTTATGTTACTTTAAATAATTTGTTATTGTAATCGATGGTAACAACTAACGATTAACTTGGCCTTTGTGTAAAATGGTAGAGGCATTCTACTGCCTTCTATATAATCTATTCTGTGCTCCATCATAATCATTATGTTCTGCGAAACAAAGATAGAGCCTACTAAAACCTACATAATTTAAATAGTTGATCGTTGTTTAAAAAAAAAAAAAGTCGACCAATTAACGATTTACTTGGCCTTTGTGTAAAATGGTAGAGGCATTCTACTGCCTTCTATTTAATCTATTCTGTGCTCCATCATAATCATTATGTTCTGCGAAACAAAGATAGAGCCTACTAAAACCTACATAATTTAAATAATTGATCGTTTTTCGAGTAAAATTCAATAAATTCGATTAACAATCACATATGGAAAGACCAACATTTTGTGAACAATAGGCAATTGCTTCTGAAAATAGATTCTACTTATCTTTCTTTTCTGTGGCACGGTAATAAGGTTCATAATTCACGTGGACACGTGTAAAATTACAATAGAATCAATCGTACGTTTGATGCCAATGACACAAATTCTAGATACCTACAGAATGGTTAATTTCACAAACTCTCCACTCCGCGTATTTAGAGGTTTTCGTTTCATCTACGGCCAGAATCTTACGAGATGGCAGGTAAACAAGACATACTAAGCATTTTCAGCGATCATCTCCTGAAATTATAGTATAGCACAATCCTTTGTGACTTTGAAGTACTATCATTAAAAAGAAAACCTCTCCTTGAATTTGTCTAACTGACATAATCCATTTTTTTCAGTGTTCGTACACCTCATAGTGTTTTTTGTGCCAGTACGGAGAAGTCCTGAGTGATTTCGATACTCCGGTGATGTATGGTGTGGCGCTTTGCTTAGGTATGTGGATGTAGCTGTTCACTTTAGGCAATTGATGTCGTATGATATGCTGCTGTCTGTACGAAGATATAAGTTCTGGTCGTGGAGACGGAGTGTAAAGTGTAGGGGTATTTAAGGGAGCAAGGGTAACTGCCCGATTGGAGTCGTAAATTGAAAGCGCTTGAGGAGCAATCCTAGGAGCTACGATTGGTTGCGAGAATTCCTTTGGAGTCTCGCACACCGTACCTTCGAGTAACGTATCCAGAGGAGCAGTGTAAATCCTAAAATTAATGTCACTGTAATCCAATTCAGACTCCAAAAACACAGGCATACGGTCGGAAATAACCCAAACGTTGCGCTGGTCATCGATCTTAACATCGCAAGGGAACACCAGACCAACATCATCTTTGTCAACAATAGCGATGTTTTGTGGTTTGTGTGGGAGAGTAGACTTCCAGCAGCCGATAGCGTTCTGATCGATCAAGTTAAATAGTTGAATACCCGTGTCATCCATGACTTTGGATGTTGTGTGGGTGTCAGGTCCGCGGACACCGACTACTTTGAAGTCCTTGTAAGATCCTTTAACTTTAGATTCATCTCTGAGGATACGAGTGGATACTGCGAACTCATTAAAACTGGACAGTGGCGAGAAAAATAGCGTTCTATATCCATCAGCACCGCGAGGAGACGTTGTAATACCAAAGATACCCTCCGCTCCCCATTGGAAATTCAAGCCAGCGATGTTGAAGTCTCCGACCAATGGATCCGGGAAGAAGTAGCTGTGACTGAATCGCCAGGATCTGTTCTCTTCCCAGGAGTAAGCTATAAGTCCGTAGCCAAGTTCGTCTGAGAAGTAGGCGAAAGTATCATCGCAAGTAGAGCCTTCATCGAGCGCTATGTTGGCAATGAAGGTGGTGGAGACAATATCTTCAGGGCGGAAGACGTAACGGCGAATACGCTGATCAGTGTTCAGGTCGTAAATGTTGAGTGAATAGGGGCACAGATTGGTTACGTTGGGATCTGAAATAATAAAATATTCTATATATCGTCATCGTCATGTTTCTAGGTCAGTAGCTTTTTAGTTTGCCCTTAAAGGCCTTGAATTAGTGAACTAGAGTGAAATATGATTAAAGAATGCAGAGTAGGTACCTCAGAGGCTCTAACATATTCATGTATTCTGTCTTGCTGTGTATGTGTGTATGTCAAATAAACTATTTATATTATTTTTTCCAACATTTTTTTCAACTAATCTAAGTTCTACAAAAATATGCTAGTAAGTAGAGCAGGGCGTACTAATGCAAATTCATTTGCGCATTTTAGCATGATACTAACTTTATAGTTTTATCATTCCTCTGTACAATGCAACAAAAATTGCTATGAAGTTTTAAACAGCATTGCTAACGCAACTCTAAAAGGGGCTCGATTGTTTCCATAATGTACGGACTACGTATGCGTCTATTGGGTGTATTGATGACCTCTGTGGCGCAGTGGGCGAAGGCCCGCCTGAGACGCAGAAGGTTGCGGGTTCGATTCCCGCCGCGGGACTAATGTTTGTATCTGCAAATATTTGTCTCAGGTCTGGGTTTCAATGACGTGATAGAAAATACTATTTGCAAAAGATGAGCTCTTTTTTCTGTGAATTGTTTAAGATGGTTCAAGCCCCTCACCGTAGCCATAAGTGCCGACATCCAGCACCCACAGTCTGTCACATTTGTCCGCCTTGATTCTGTAGACGGTGTTGAGTCCGGTCTGACAGTTACCAATCTCATTGCCCGCGTAACTTGGGTAGGGGTTGAGCTTCGGCGATGGGTCGTAGGGGGCGTCGAGGGGGATATAGTTTAAAGTCGCTGGAATACCTGAAATTAGAATAATAAACTTACAAGTCAGTTTTTAAACAAAAATTAATATCCACCAAAAACATCACAACACTTTATACACAACAATCTGATAAAAAAACGTATGAAATAGGCTGCCTTAATGCAGAAAACGATTTCTTATTGGCAAACTCAGGATAGAAAGAAAAAATAAAGCGGAAAAGAATGGCAATGCCCAGTTTAGAAAGTGAAATTGAGAAAAAACTTATTTCGTTGAATGCAAATAAAGATAATATTTTTTTTACATTTATAAAATACTAAAAAATTTAGTTTCTTTGGCCCGTATGTAAGTCTAGTCTATCGTAAGCTATTTCTAATTAAATTTTTATCGTAAATTTTACGGGTTCTTGTGATATAATTCCAAAAATTTTTTACAGTTAAAATCGCAATGATTAAAAAAAAAATGTTTGTACAAAAGAACACTCAATTCAAGAGATGACAGCACTATCTCTGCGTCTACTTTATGAAACTCGCTCATAATCTATTTTGTCACAAATAATTTCATAAGGTAAGTGATATATTTACCTAATAATAAAGTGAGTAGGTAGTCCGACCTTCTTACGCAATGGCCTTTCCGGTTTCCCTTCTACGAAGGTAGGCCTTTACCTACATAATTAACTTCATAGTTTTGAAGATACAAATCTTTTTAAAAACCATTATTGCTTACTTTTTTGACCTCTATGAAATTAAAATAAATTATATTTAAACTTATTTAAAATAGTCGTATACTTAAAAATACGTAGTAGATTCATAATTAAGTATAATTTTATCTTCCTTATCTTGAGAAGACAATATTACCGATATAATAATAAAATTATTTACTTATTTTATCAGAATATAAGAAGTGAATTTAAAATTCTACATGTGATTTTACATCTATTCCTGGCATCCAAGCCTCAACGAATCAGGCGACAAAACTTGGCTAAGTTTTTTTAAAGTTTCTTCATGTCTTTGACAAAATTAAATGTGACTGTAGATAGGTGTTTATTTAAACAGAATTGAAACCAGCTAACATAGTTACATGTTTTTTTTTTATATGAACAATTTGTTGCTCTCGATTAGTAAGCCACTGAGCACTTAATATGCGGTACAATAGAGGTGTCTTAAACCAATCAATATTCAAAGATTTTGTAACCTTCAAGAAAAAGAAAGGCATGGCGGCTTGTATAGTCACCATACCTCAAACGCCATACATAAAAATGTTTGCCCTTCAAATGAAAAAACAAGTAGAGGCAATAGCTGTAGCCTCTAGGACGGGAAAGAAAAGTTGTCTTCTAACTTTGTACATTTAAACTAACATTATGCAAACTTATGACATTGTGTTTGCATTCAAAACTAGCTAAATTAAAATAATTTCAAAATTATTAAATTATTGCCCAATCACGATATCAGTATCACGATACTCTCACAATCTCTTACTATCCTCTCCATCCAAAGGTTGTCTGGAAGAGATCGCTTCTAAGCGATAAGACCGCCCATTGTACTTTATCTAGTATAAGATTTTGTTATTATGTTTTTTTTTCATTTATTCATTCAAAAAACACTTTAAAATTTTCAAAACCGTTTTAGAAGAAATCGGCGCATGAGCATGACACAAAAATAGAAAGACTGACAGACGAACTTGATAGAACTACAGTAGGTAGGCTAATGAAAATTATAACAAAAGAAAAAATGACTAAACCTACTTACCTAATTGTGTTATTCCAAATGCTTGATACTTTGCCTACCTTGACTTTATTTTATTGTACCTACTAGTTTTTTTTTTTTTTTGTTTTCACAAAACTTCGGCCTGCCTACCTATCTGTTGCTATACCCTTAGACAGGGTTCATGTGAGATACCTACCTATAAACACCATCTATGTACCTACCATGTGAAAGCAATAAATGTATTGAGTATTGAGTATTGAGGTACCTATGTTGTTTTGCTATAAACGAAGTAAGAAGACCGTTGAAATGAAGAGATGTGGGGTCGATTCCCGCTGCAGGATAAATGTTTGCATGTTCTGCAATTTTTTTTTCGGATCTTAATGTTGTTGTACCTTAGTACCTTAGTGGGTTCATGATACCCACGACACGGAAAATCCTAATGTGGGACTATGTATATCAATATTGGGTGTTTATATTATTTTATTAAAGCAGTGCGAAAGTTATTTAATTATAAGTGTAATAAACCTAATAGTATTTTAAGTATAAAATACTTAGTTTTATAATAATATTTTTTCTTTCCTGTCTTTTTATAATTACCAACTTCATCACTTCTCACTCTCTCTCTCCTCAAAGGCTAGCTGGAAGAAAACTCTTCTTAAGGTAAAGTTCGCCTATGTACTTAGCTATTTTTTTTCAAACAACAGAATACAAAAAGAACTGGAAATTTCAATAAAAACTGAATGATATTGGATCAGTGATAAGATTATAATCTGGTTAAATGGTTTTAATCTCTTAATGGTCTAGATTGCTAGATAAGATAAGCTTTGAGCATAAAAAAATTACATTAAGACATGTAAAACGGCGAGTTTAGCCCTAATAAGAGTTTTCTTCCAGCAAACTTTTGAGGATAGGGAAAACTGATGAATAGGACATGTACAGATAAATTATTATCTAGCTGTACATATTTTTTTCATGTTAGCTAAAAGTGATTTGTGTTTTTTATCGAAAGTACGTATGTTTCAAACAAAACCCACCTTTATAAGGTGGTATAAAGTGAGCCCACCCACACTTAGGTCGGTAAATCGGTACTTGTAGATTTGCAACGTGTTGGTTATTAGTTAGATTGTATATAAATCACTAACCGTACTTTTTGAGTCATTACCCGCAGCAATATTGCTAGGTATCTTTTTTTAAGTCAACAGACACATACATTTGATTCATTTATAAGAATATCAGATGATCCCTCTTTCTCTACTTGATGTGAATCATCATTATCAGGCCACGCATTCTACCAGCCTGCTTAGCATGAGTACCCAAGACAACGTTTTGTCTACGAAAGAGAAGAAAAAACGATTTCTGTCGCCTATTCTGTCAAACAAAAGGGAGGGACAAAATATTTTTAGTCTTCTCCGCCGTAGACAAAACCGTTGTCTAACGTCTACTGTCTTCATGCTAAGCAGGCTGAACTCATTATATCCAGTTAACGAACAAATATAAAATGTAAATAGACGACCTATTTATGCAGTTCTTCTTTCAATAGTTCAGACCTATTGGGCGAAGTCTTCCCCATCTTTTTTAATATTTACTAGTCCCACCCCCCGAAAACATTAACGGAAAACTCTAAAACCTCTAAACTTTGAAAAGGCTACTATCGACCTTAATCTTCATGGGAATCATTTTGAAAGGAAGTTTAAATTAGTGGTTTATCTTAATTTAAGCCTAGACTTTTGAATCCAGATCTTCAAGACAAGATTGTTATTAATCACAAAGCTAACGAGGTTTGAAATTGAATGTTTAAATGAAATATGTCAGTATTTGGACGTTTCAAAGAGTGATTTGATGACTTATAAATTCTATAAGACAAACCAGGCAGCAACCTGGTATCTTTTAGAGAACCTTCTTTCGTTTGGTACCTGAAGTAAATTATTTACTATATGTAATTTATGGTAGTGACGTGTTTCTAAATCAAATGGATACACTGCGGTTTTATGTTATACTAGTTGTTGCCCGCGGCTTCGCTCGCGTGGTATGTTAATAAAAGTAGCATATGATCGTCTCCAGGTTTCAAAATATGTCCATCAACTTTTGAATGAATCGAACCAAGGATTACAATTTATAAAAAGTTTAGAACTCAAATGCACACCCCCAAAGGGTAGTTTTGAAAAAATAAATAAATACGTGTTTCATTATTTACTTTAAAGTTAATTGTACAGAGTTTTGAGCGAATAAAACATTTTTTTTGCATAGAAACTTTACCACCCTATTTAACCCCGTTAGGGGTTGACTTTCGAAAATAAGATATGCCTATGTGTTATTTCAGAATCTAAACTATCTACATTCCAAGTTTTATCAAAACCGGTTTAGTAGTTACGGAGATATGTACGTGGCAACAAACATTCACAAACACACACAGACTTTCGCATTTATTATATTAGTAGGATAGGATTCAATTTTATACCCCTAGTCTATTATCAGTCTCAAGTCTCAAGTCTCAAGTTCAGTCAGGACCACTAAACCATGGTTTAGTGATCCTGACTGAACTTGAGTTGAACTTAATTTTATTTGTAGGTATATAAAACTTACCGCTTGCCGACATGAAGCGGTTAACATAGCCTATGGAAGCTTGCAACACTTAAGGCACACACATCACCGACTCTTTAAAAACCTTGAGTTTAGACTACATTTTGTAAAGAGACAGCTACTTTTAAAAGTTTTCGAAATTGCTTAGCTTGCCAAAATGAGTCGCAATGTCTTTCCTATAATCATTTTGAAAGTATGATTTAATTTTACTTCATTTGTTTACCAGAATGTGACATTACATAATTTAGTATCACACATACATCTTTCCTACTATCCTACTAATATTATAAACGTGAAAGTTTGTGAGGATGTTTGTTCCCCTTTCACGCAAAAACTACTAAACGGATTTTTATGAAACTTTACAGTAATATAGCTTATACATCAGAATAATACATTGGCTACTTTTTATCCGGGTACCAAGCAGACGAAGCCGTGGGCAGAAGCTAGTAAATAATAAGCTTAAAATGTATTTATACAACTATGAACAAGTGAAACAGCTAGCTATCTAAAGACCGTTGCAAACGATTTAAAGATAGCTCAACTGATCCAGATCACTACCAGACAGAAGCTTTCCCAAAATACTAGCGCATTGCCACGCTGAATGGCAATGCTAATGCGTTGACAAAGATGCTTAAATAAAACTCAATTCAAACAAATTACGTCACTATATGTGGTAAAGCGTTACACTTGGCTAGCTAAACGGAAGTTTTCTGAACAATTTAATTTTAATGTAGTCGTAATTAATGAGCCCGTAGGCCTAAAAATTTCCGAAGTACTTCCTTAGGCGTGGTTTCGTATGATAACACAGAACAATGACCCAATTCACTAGTTTTTGTCGGTTGTTATGATCAAGTTATTACGATGGTATATTTTTTTTTCATAGAGGGGGATGAAAAGCAGAGTGTGCCACACGTTACCAAAATTATGTAACCTCGAAACTATGCAGAGTTGAATCCTAAGCGCAGTGAGGGATTCAAAGTACGTCGCTCGAGGTTACATAATTTTGGTACCGTGTGGCACACTCTAACTATGTAGGTAATGAAGTTTGAAATTCGTTGGCACATCAAAATGTGACTGACAAGACTGGAGTTTAATTTCTACACACGCACACATAAATTAATAACAGCTACGCATATGTAAATTATAGGACAAGTATATGACACTTAATTATATCGATGTTATCAGTTTTGCTTGCATTATGAAATAGACCCTAGCTAAGAACATTTCTACATTTTCATTTATCTTGTTGGAAGTGTGGTTGCAGAAACTTTTGTAAGAATGCAACATTCAAGAGGGCTACCCTTGACACCCGATATAATCTCATTTATTCATTCATGTCGTGCCATGAATGAATGAGCAAATTGTAAATGGCTTATTTTTAAAATTTGTTTAGACCCATGTGTGGCCACTTGTCAACATCTCATCGGTTGCCTCTATGAGATGTTCCCGGGTTCAGGTGATATAATCTCGATTCAATTGTAATCCAATGCAGTTTAGTTTTTTTTATTTCTCCAGCCTATGATATTTTTAGTGCAAAATTTACTCCGATCTCGCATGTCAACGTTAAAAGTAACTACCAATAAATAGCATATAGCAAATCCGTAAAATTCTACGAAATACTAATTCCAATCGTGCGCTAGTATTTTGTTATCTGTGTTGTCTCTGTGTGTGTTTATTTTAATTTCAATTTTATAACATTTCTAATAAAATAAAATAAATAAATAATGCTGGACATTTTCACACAGCATCATCTAACCCCAAACTAAGCAGAGCTTGTATTATGGGAACTAAATGACTGATATACTACTTATATAGGTACATTTTTTTTTGTAAATACATACATAATATACATAGAACACCCAGACCTGAGACAAATATTTGTCCCGTGGCGGGATTTGAACCCGCAACCTTCTGCGTCTCGGGCGGGCCTTCGCCCACTGCACCACAGAGGTCGTAATTGTATGTCATTTTAGTAAATTTTATTTTATATGAGCTCTGTGGCTTGCAATCAACAATTTTTATTTTATTTTATTTATTTAATTTAAGAGTACCACATTGCACGAATTCGATCCTAATCCCAAATTGCGATTCGAATCGAGTGTCAAGGGTAGCCCTCGTTGCAAACTATGGTTGATTAGGTATCTTCCTCAATCAATCCTTTAGAAAAGTACTCGATGGAATATACCTCCCTTGGCTCACCAGAGAGTGACTAATTAACTCAGGGCTGAGTTGCCGACGGAGTACCAATGCCCAGGTAATGGAACATTACTCTTCTGCTCATTTTGCATTACTAGACAACTATACAACGACCTCAGTGGCGCGTGGGCGAAGGTCCGCCTGAGACGCAGAAGGTTACGGGTTCGATTCCCGCCTCAGGACAATTGTTTGCAAATATTTGTCTCGGGTCTGGGTGTTTTCTATATATACGTATGTATTTACAAAAAAAGAAGTATGTAAGTAGTATAATTTATCTGTAATATAGTTCCGATAATAGAAACTCTGATGATGCTGTGTGAAAAAGGTCCAGCATTTTTATTTATATATTTTACATAACGCCATCGAGGTGGATAAGCAATTGGTCTTCATATCACGAAAAAGATCAGTCATAATTGTAAAATTTATTTCAATTTTTTTTCTCAACGTTCCATCAGTTTGTACTAATGCAACATATACGGTAGGTACTCAAAATAAACGTCTGTTTTATTTAATATTTTTATGCTGATACGTCTCTGGGTATTCCATGAAAACATCTTTATCTCTCACATTTTCCTCTTAAGTTTGGAAGATTAATATCTTGTGATAACAGTGTCATACCTGCCATTATATTGCCATTATTTAGATACAGGAGATTTCTGACGCTGAAAATCCTACTAATATTATAAACGTGAAAGTTTGTGAGGATGTTTGTTCCTCTTTCATCCAAAAACTACTGAACGGATTTTGATGAAACTTTACAGTAATATAGCTTATACATCAGAATAACACACAGGGTACTTTTTATCCGGATACCACGCGGGCAAAGCCGTAGGCAGAAGCTAGTATTTAATATGTAGGTTTACAAAAATATTGTCTTTTTTATAATACGAAGGTTGCAGAAAGTTGGAACATGACTTTTATCCCCGATGGAGGAGACGTACGTACATCAGTGGAATCTTAGCCGGTTAAGATTAATGATATTAAATAGATACATCATGATGTAAATGCAAATAAATTGATTGATTACGGACTAGGTGAATCACTTAAGCAAAATACATAATTTTGAAAGCAAATCTATTAGCACTAATCTATAAAATTGAGCAAGTTTGTCGCTTAGTTTAGACACAGACAATCTAAATCCTATACTATTATAAACGGGAAAGTTTGTGAGGATGAATGTTTGTTACTCTTTCACGCAAAAACTACTGAACGGATTTTGATGAAACTTTACAGTAAAATAGTTTATTTATTCAGGTACTATGCGGGCGAAGCTGTGGGCAGAGGCTAGTTCTATAGAAAACTATCTAAAATAAATTATTTCGTTATTTGCTTTTGTTAAGCATAATTTTTGATCTTTTGTTTTTAAATAAAAAAAAACACGCTCACGGCTATTATTCCCATGCTTGGATATCCTCAGATCAATACTTACGAATATTCTTGAGGATACCAACTAAAGGGTAGTCAGAGGCACGGTAAACCATTATTTACACATGTCACATATTGTATTCCACGTGATAGGATACAAGTCCGCCATTATATTGAATGGCAAAGCTTTCGAACTTTTGGTTCTAGGGCGATTTCCTCACGATGTTTTTGTTTACCGTTTTGAACAAGTGTTTTCGAGATAAGCAATACATCATCATGTATAAAACCTTTTTCCTCACATTAACCGGATGACATTTGAAAAACGGACACGCTTCTGACTAATCATACCTAATTCATCATTTTTTAGGGTCTCAAGTGCGTTATATATCCGGTAGGTATGCGTTTGAACCTGCTGATTTATCTTGATAAAAAGAGGCTTTGTTTGGTGAAAAAACAAAGGAAATCTTTGTTGGAGACTTCTCTTAGTTAAAGTTACATCATTTATCCTAGTGAATTCATAGAGAACGTAACTTAGTGAAAAAACTGGCCATATCGTGTCGGGCCACGCGTAGTGTAGGGTCCCGTAGTAGCCCATAAACTTATATTTATTACCTGTTTTATACAATTAACAACTTCATCTTTGTAATTTTCAATGGAATTTGTACGAAATTATACTTTTTACTTCTCCAAGTACATTTTATAACTTGCTTGACTATTACTCGTTAATTTGTAATACTTAACTATTAGCTTCGTAATTATATATTAACATAAGCACTTAAAAGCTTAATATTTCGAATAAAAATCGCTGAATTTTTAAAAAAAATAACACTAATATATTTTTTGAAGACCTATCCAACGACATCCCACAATGTGGGATAGAAGAGAAAAAAAACATCTCCATTTTACGTGTAGGGGAGGTACCCTATATTTTTTTTATGATTTTTATTTTACCACTTTATCGGTGTGATTAATATGTATGTCAAATTATAGCTTCCTAGTACTAAGAGTCTCTGAGCTAAGCCGCAGACAGACAGACAGACGGACTGACATGGCTAAACTATAAGGGTTACTTGTTGACTACGGAACCCTAAAAATATTAAACAGTCCCGAAGTTTCATAGTGTCTCCAAAAGCTATAATCACTACAGTTTTCGTTCGCTTCGGAAACTTAAAAAAAAAACGATTCTTTAATTTTGAAGAAACATGAAAGAAACCTCTATGAGATGCACTGAATCACCTCTAAATAATTCTAGAATAACACAAGGTCAAAAAAACAAGGAATGCAGGAGTCATGGAGAATCGATTTAAGACAAAACTTGTAGAACTGATTTATTGACTGTACATCATCATAATTTTTTTTACACATTATGATATTGAGTCATAGTGAATTTTATGTATTTTAGAAATAAGGTATTTTGAGATTCAGTCCTACATTAAAGCTGTAGGTTTAAGGCAATCTCATACCGTGTAGATAATCCTGCAATGTCTAGCCTAGATAGAGGAATTTTTGAAATGCTGGACAGATTGACATGTTTGGTAAACGTTTTCACTTGAGTAATGAAGCAATTGGACTGTTTGCAAAATAATTTACCTATATTGACAGAAATAATAATACTTTCAACAACTTAGTTAAAAACCTATAATCAAAAAATAAAATACTCTTGTCATCTAAAGAGCAATGCAAACGATATTTAGATATCTCAACTGATCCAGATTACCACGAGATGAAAGCTCTTTTAAACTACTGGCTAAAATTTAGGATTGAATAGTTGAAAGAAAAAAAAATAGTTAGGTTGTATTGAAATTTACAACTTTAATTTCCATGGTGGACATCTTCTGATCTGTGATAAAAATGATACTAGGTGGCAGTCAGAGGTAAGTCCAAGAGTCACTGGTCACAAAGCCAGTTCATAATACAATGCAAGACGACAAACCTGGCAGAAAATCTAGGTTTAAAATTGTGATCTTTGCCCATAGCAAACTAAATAAATAATTTTAATTTAATTTAAAAATTTAAAAATAATTAAATCATTTCCCAAATCCATAACTACTTGTTTATTTATGTTTATTCTATGAGTTCTATTGTTTGTGACTGTGGGAATCTGTTAATCAAGTCGATCATAATTTAAGAGAAAAAAAACGAGGTTATGTACTCATAAATAAATATCTTGGTCAAGCAGTATTATTTTCCGTAGATGGATAAATAGATAAATAATATAATTTAGTAATTATATTTAAAAATAATTACTAATTTTAAAAATGTGGCTATTGACCTCGATTCTGTAGTACACTGACTAAACTAAATTTAAACTATCGCTCTCTTTTACTGATAGTGTACGCAAGAAAGAGATAGCTACAGTTTTAGTGCCGTGTGCTGCTGGCAAATCAGTTTACGTGCCGCTTTTCTTCGTGTTTATACTCAGCATGTTTTGAAATCACGAATAAATATGTATGGAAAACTTAAATCTGTTAAGTTTTCCATACATATTTGAAAAGAAATATAATGCAATTATGGGAAATAAAAATTAAAAAGTTTAGATTGTTGCATCCGAATTCTGGGCCACTTTGAAACGGATATGAAGAAAAAATTCCAGATATTTCGGATTAAACAGCTTAGCTATTGCGTGAGCTATGCCGGAAAACGTTATATTTTGAATAAACGGTTGTCTTCCGAATTCCTGATGTTCTGTACGTTCGTTCAGCTACGCGAAACGTGATGGAAAGGATATCCTTCGATTCGATCATTCGACAAAAAACTAACTTTTCAGGAATTATCGAAATCATTTGACAGATATAAAACATTACTTTAACTTGTGTTTTCGTGGGAAAAGTCAACAAAAGCTATCTTTCGATAAAAACTACTGACTGTATTTCAAAACGAAAGATTCCTTTAAATTTCCTGATAATAAAAATCAAAAATACAGTCTCTGCTGTCCAACTATGAAATTAACAGAGGCTATTACGGACAATATTGATCGGAATTAAAAAGACGATTTGCATCTTAGATTTTAGAGCCGTGAGAATACCTTCGAAATTTTTTTTGCTTTCTAAAAACAAGTGGAACGTACCTTCCCGCCACCTTGGAACACTAACGAACAGCTTATTCTTCCATCTCTCCACTCCCACAGGCAATGCATTCTCAGGGATGAGAGCACCAGACTGGATTGCCTGCTGCCGGGAGAACGCATCAGGATAGTTCCAGTCCATCACGTTCCAGGAGAATAATTCCTGGAGCTTAACAGCTGCTGATGCGTAGGACACCAACCCACAGAGGATTAAGAGTTTGGTCGCCATTTTGGATCTGAAATTTCAGAAATAGCAATGACATAAATAACTTAAATAAATAACTGGAAAAGTCTGAGCGAGGCTAACTTAATATTTTCATCTCACTGCTTTTAACATCACAAAAAATGTAGCCCTTTTCAGGGCTACCACAATCTAAGTCAGTCGCTGCTCTAACAGTGACAAAAAAAACTTTTATAAATATTTTTCGAGAGTTTGAGACAACGATAATTTTCTCAAAATGTCCTGAATAGTCTACCAAAAGATCACATTCAACACTTTGATACATTGATACAACTCATGAAAAAAAATTGCTAATAAAAAATAATAAAATTGAGCCTCTGAGGTTCATACAACCATAACTTTTAATCTATAAAAAGCACATATTAAATTGCTATCCAAAAAAACTGCTTATCCAAATCCAGTTAACTGCACTATAAAATGCCAATCATAACATTTGCTTATGAAACGAACTATTTTCTAAGACGGAAAAAAATATACCGTATTGCCAGAGCTGGCCAATATTCGCAACAGTCCGGATTCGACTGAAGCGGCCTCACCCACCCCTACTTTATAAACATACCACCACGCACCGGAGGAAAAACACGTAGACCTCAAAACCGGAACGGAGTTGGTTTAGCGATATTGCAAGCTAACAGATAGACTAAATCTGTAGATATGTAGCTTAATATGTTTGTTACAGATTTATATTTATTTACTAGTTTCTGCCCGCGGCTTGTCCCGTGTGGTATGTTAATAAAAGTAGCGTATGACCGTCTCCAGGCCAAGGATTAGAATTTTCCATACAAAGTTTAGAACTCAATTGCACACCCCCAAAGGGTAGTTTTGAAAAAAAAATACGTGTTTCATTATTTATTTTAAAGTTTATTTGTACCGAGTTTTGAGCGAATTAAAACTAAGGAATTAAATTTTCCATAGAAACTGTACCACCCTGTTTAACCCCCTTACAGGTTGATTTTCGAATATTAAATTAACTTATGTATTATTCCAGAATCTAAACTATCTACATTCCAAATTTTATCAAAACTGGTTTAGTAGTTACGGAGATACGTGACAAACATTCACACACAAAGACTTTCTCATTTATTATATTAGTAGGATAGGATTTAACAGAGTAGATACAATAATTAGTCAGTGGTATATTAAAACCTATGTAAGGTGTGTTAAGACACTTAGTTTCACGAAGTGTAGGTACATTTGTATGTTGTAATTAAAATTGTTTTTTTTATTTTTTTTTACACCTCCGCCGCTCTTTGAATCTTTTTATAATAAATAACAAAGATGCGTAATTCATACAATTACGTATTATAAAATCACAACTTTATGCAGATAAATTTTAGCATTTAAATGTTGTTGGTTAATCCCTAAAGCCTGGATGAAGGCTGTGAAGGTGGATGAACCCAAAGTATAAACTTTGTTTTTTTTTCATTATTCCGAGGTTTTGAAATATTCATATAGCTACTTATCAAACTTTTGCGATCGATTAACATTAGTATAAGTTTTATACGAGTTTTCGCGTTTAACTTTAAGTTACTAATATTTGCCATGCGTTATTATTAACTAATGTACACGTTATGTTAACAGGCTATTAAATGACACGAAATTAACCAATTACACTTTTTAACACCTAATCCTACAACTATTAAACGCGAATGTTTGTGAAGATGGATGTTTGTTACTCTTTCACGCAAAAACTACTGAACGGATTTTGATGAAACTTTACAGTAATATATTGACGACATCTGTGGCGCAGTGGGCGAAGGTCCGCCTGGGACGCAGAAGGTTGCGGGTTCAATTCCCGCCACGGGACAAATGTTTGTATCTGCAAATATTTGTCTCAGGTCTGGGTGTTTTCTATGTATATTATGTATGTATTTACAAAAAAAAATTATATAAGTAGTATATCAGTCGTGTAGTTCCCATAATACAAACTCTGCTTAGTTTGGGGCTAGATGATGCTGTGTGAAAATGTCCAGCATTATTTATTTATTTATTTATATAGCTTATACATCAGAATAACACATAGGCTACTTTTTATCCCGGTACCACGCGGGCGAAGCCGTTGGCAGAAGCTAGTAAGTAAATGAATATAGCTGGTCATTTTTCACACAACATCATCTAGCCCCGAACTAAGCAGAGCTTGTATTATGGGAACTATATGACTGATATACTACTTACATACTTTTATTTTTGTAAATATATACATAATATACATAGAAAAAATCAGACACGAATCGAATATTTGCAGAGAATACAAACATTTGTCTCGCGGCGGGAATTGAGCTCGTAACCTTCTGTGACTCAGATGGGCTTTCGCCCACTGTGCCACAGAGATCGTATGCCAATTGTTCCCGAACTGCATGAGCAATGATCTAAGCAAGTCAAAAAAGCAATGCTTTGAATGAGCCCAAATATCATGTTAATAAAAAAAAATATCGTATTGGCTCTTGCAGGTCCCCAATACCTCGATCTGTTTACGGTGGCGCGGCAGTGGCGAACAGTACATTCACGCAAACTTTGACAACCATCTCCCTTTGATCGCCAGTGCTATCGCCACCGCTATTGCTACCGCCACCGCATGCTTGACAGGGCCCTAATAGATCAACGTCCAAAACAAAGACTGATTAATCACGGTTGTTTTAGTCACCGTTTTAAGCGTTATTCAATGGCAAGCCACGCCACGTAGGTACGCTTACAGTGCTTAGACTTCGAAAGTAGTCATAGCAAATTCAAATCTGTACTATCTCTCATGATTATGTCAAGCATGAATTAAGCTGATTTCATAAGGGCATGTGAGATTTTCTATGCAATATACAATTTCATCGCAGGTGCGCAAGATTTCGTTTGTCTTAGCGTCGTCAAATGCAATTTTATTTTTCACACCTTATATGGTGCTTTCAATATGGGAGTCTTATGATTGATCAGCATTTTCTTATCTTATGAGTTGAAATGAAAATTTCAAGTCCATGATCTGACTTCAAATTGGCATTCATTATTCCGAGCACTATCACAAAATAAACTTTATTATCTTCTTGTCCTCGTCTCATATTACGTAAATCGACACAACATGTTTTCTTCTTTCACTTACCTAAATAAGCCGACATTTCAGTACTCACTCCTTTCTTACCCTAATTTGTCACACAACCATCAATCCATCTTTTCTTTGGCCTACCTCTGCTTTCTGCTTTATTTCCATCCACATTCATATTTAACACTCTTCTCGTAACGTGACATTCTTTCTTCCACATGACGTGCCCATACCACGCTTATTATTACTCTTCAACTTTTCCATCATTGCGGCTATCAGGCTTCCCCTGATATATTCATTCCTTATCTTGTTAATCCACATAAATTCTACTAACAAATCTGTTTCAAATTAAATTTTCTTGTGATCATAGCATTTCCATAAACAGAAAAGCATTGTTTCATATTATTTGCATGTTGATGAGTAGGCCGTTTGAAATTCATGTTCAATTGACCATTACTGATTTATGAATTTATCAGAGAAGCTGTAAAGAAAACTGGCTTGTGCCTTTTCCATTTGTAGACAAGTTTTTTCTATACAAACTTCATCTTTCCGCAGCATCCTTAAGAGTAAAATTTAGAAAATCCTGTCTCTGTGCAGCCTTACACACCACAAGGAATCCACCTTCCAAATTTTGTAAAGTCGCACAACGATTGAAAGCCGATAAAAAAGAGAGGTTCCTTATTTAGGAGCTATAATATTATTAATTAATTAATCTAGAATTATTGCTACTAATAATTATTATTAATCTAGAATGTACTTTTTGATCTAGACAGCTAGGCTACTGAAATAAGTAGTCGTGAGAGGTTTAAACCCGGTTCTATATTGTTTTTGTTGTCAGTGAGTTCTGAACCCGAAGGCTACCAACAAAATCCTACCAATGCCGACGCATTGGCAGACCTCACTGGACTTCAAGAAAAGGAGGTTCTCAATTCAGCTGTATTTTAACCGTAATGTAACCTGTTGAAATGATAAAAAAACCCATACAACACATTGAAAATTTGTTTTTATGACAAAGAAAGTTTATTGTGGTGGTACGTAACCCTTGCCCGAGTGTGACTTGTACTTGGCCAGTTTATTTATTGCTCAGGTCTGAAACATTCTAAGGTCTTCAAGCGTGAGCTGCAATCATGATCTAATCGAGCGCACTTCATCAGCGTCTGGTGAGTGGTGACCCGCACACTTTGCTCTAATTTGTACTGCCGTGAATCAGGTATCGACTAGTTATGCAAAATATTGCCCAAAAACAGGATATCAATTTTCGAATCGATCAGACCTGTGGATGTATCTCTCATCCTCTCATTAACTCCTCCTCAATTTAACAACCTCTGTGGCGCAGCGGACGAAGACCTGATTGAGACGCAGAAGGTTACAGATTCGATTCCCGCTGCGGGACAAATGTTTGTATGATTAGCAAATGTTTGTCTCGAGTCTGGGTATTTGCGATGTATACAATATGTATTTAATTACAAAAAAGTATATAAGAAGTATATCAGTCATGTAGTTCCCATAATACAAGCTCTGCTTAGTTTGGGGCTAGATGATGCTGTGTGAAAAATGTCCAGTATTATTTATTTATAACTAGAAAAGAGCTGATGATCTACAAACGGACAAACAGATTTTCCTGAATCATACCTATGATTCAGGATGTAAGAACACACTCGATCAAGTCACATTTCAAACAATGAAACTAAATCAAAATCGGTTCATCCGTTTGGGAGATACGATGCCACAAACATACACATTGATACACACGTTAAACGTATAACCCCTCTGTTTGCGTCGGAGGAGTAAAATACTAAAAATCTCAAAAAAAGTAGGTTCTATAACATATCCATTACATAGACTATGACGTATTTTTGTATATTCTAACCCGCGATGAGCGGAGCCCATTTTTACGTTTGCTGTAAGAGGTTTCAAAGTGATCCTTGTGATTTTAATGAATAAATGAATTTTGACTTTGACTTCGACTAAGGTTCTTTGTCTGTTATCAATTATCATATTATCTCCGAAACAACTCTGATTGTAATGTTGTTTTCTGCAATCAATTTGTATGTTTTCCTCAATTGTGCTTAGGATGTGTGCGCAGAGCGTAACTTTACCGATTTTCTCCACACCTGGATTATGGAGGTCGGTGATCCTACATCTTCTTACAAAAATGAAACAACTGTAACTGATGAAGATAAAGATATATAGATAGAAAATACTTTATTGAACAAGATTAACCAAGTACATAGGCGAACTTAATGCTAATTAGCATTTTCTTCCAGATAACCTTTGTGTTATGAAGAAAGAAGCGGTAGTGCTTTTGTCTGATTACCAAAATAATAGAACAATTTATTAAATAAATTGACTAGCTACTTAAAATAGAAGTAAACTACATACATAAAACGAAAAATAATTCATACTTAAATACATACATCCAAATATAATATAGATGCTCAATTTTGTTGACTATTTTGTAGAGAGATGAAATGTTTGGATTTGAAGACTCTAATACAGCAGTGCGGATTTCTGCTGGGATAGAGGTCCACAAGCGGATCGCAGTGACAGTAAAAGAGTCCGTATAGAAAGAGGTAGAATGCTCAGGGGTCAGGATGTCCCAGTCAGTCAGTTCAGTCGAAGATGTTGAGAGGAACGAGCAGGGCGGTCTTGAAGATAAGGCTGTCAGCCCAACACCTTGGTTTAACCGCTTTGACGATCTCAATAGCGGGTAGCGCTGTGATGCTAGAGGTGCGATTTCGATTCCCGCTGCAGGACAAATTTTTGCATGTTCTAAATATAATAAATACAATTAATAAATAATGCTGGACATTTTCACACAGCATCATCTAGCCCCAAACTAAGCAGAGCTTGTATTATTGGAAATACATGACTGCTATACTACTTATATAGATTTGTTTGTAAATACATACATATTATACATAGAAAAACCCAGAACCGAGACACATATTTGCAGATAAAACATTTGTCCCGCGGCGGGAATCGAACCCGCAACCTTCTGGGTCTCAGGCGGGCTTTTGCTCACTGCGCTAGGTCTGAGTTTTGTGGTACCACGGTACTCTTAGTTCCTTATATCCACGATACAGAAATTCTAGTGTGGAGTCACCATTTATGTGTTGATTAGATGTAAAAAAAAAATTGAGCGAACTTTTTGCAAATTTGGTTAACATATTTAATTTTCGTTACGTAATCTCAGGCAATCTGCATTGCCACAGGTCAAATTATATGCAGTGACTCAAAAAACATAATTGAAAAGTATATACTGCCTTTTTGCTCAAGATAATCTACGAGCTTAGTAAAAATACTCGTTGAAGTGAGACTCCAACATAATTGTTACTAAGCAAATGAGTTATTAAAGAAATTCGTCAATGTCAATCGAGGTTGGTGTCGCGGCGGGTTAGTAGCTGCGACGCAAGAGGTGCGGATTTGATTACCGCAACGGGACTAATGTTTGCAAATACTGCAGATATTCGTACTGGGTCTAGGAAGAACAGTCTCAACGCGGAGCAAGTCACAGTTCCATACATAAAAGTAAATAAAAAACAGTAGAAATGACTAAATAATCAGAAATCGTTTCCAGCGAAAACACTTACTAATATAAATATAATCATAAGTAATAATTAGTTGAAATAGTAGAGCTCCTTTCTATTTCTATTTTCTAAATAAAATATATTTCCTTGTGAAGAGCTTGTTTGGGGAAGTACTACCATCGCACCAATTTCCCTCGTTAGGCAGTAATGTTAGTATTGCTGCCCGTTTGAAGGGTATGGATGCCGGTGAAATTACAGGCTCATGAGACTTATCATCCGTTAAGTCCTAGGCTTGGACACGCGCATATGATACCTCTGGAATTGCAAGCGAACATATGATAACCGCTTTCCAAAAAGTTGGCCGTAACTTGTTTGTCTCTTTAGTAGTAGGTATATAAAAAAAACCATAAAATTATACATGTTAAATATTAAACTTGAAATTACATTCTATACTCTAGAAGGTATTTCATAATCTCTGGTTAAGGTTATTATGACTATGGAATGTGACCGCAAACCTTTGCATACAGAATAATTCAACCTTAAGTGTACATAATTTAATTATGAAATTAGTTTTCTTGTCAATCATTAATATCGTTTTTGGCTTCTCTGAGACGGATAGTTCACACGTATGATAATCCTAGATCACGAAAAGAACCAAGGTAGATAATTAGATCAGATCTAGATCAGTTGACCTATCTATAGATTGTTTGTAACGGTCGTTAGATAGCTAGCTGTTTCATCTTGATTTTATGTAATCAATAAGATAATATAATGTTTATTGGAAACAAAATTTTACATGGTACTGACATTCACTAGAAATTTTATTTGAAACGATACCTTAGTGAAAAAAGACACTCTGGATTATCCCCACACTAAGTCTAAAAGCCTGTATAGTCAAAGTTTCAGTGAATAGGTATCTTTTAGAATTTCATGCTATATCGTCGGCCATATCATCACTTAACATCAGGTGAGATTATGTGCAAATGATGACTTAGAATTGAAAAAAAAATTTAAAAGATACCTTAGTGAAAACTATATTTCGGATTATCTTTTTCCCCACACTGTGTGTGAAAGCATGCATAATAGGTTCAAAAGAATTACTTATCCTACTACTATTTTAACGTGAAAGTTTGTGAGGATGGATGTTTGTTACTCTTTCACGCAAAAACTATAGAACGTATTTTGATGAAACTTTGCAGTAATATAGCTTATACATCAGAATAACACATAGGCTACTTTTTATCTGGGTAACACGCGGGCGAAGCCGTGAGAAGAAGCTAGTACTTCATAGCAACCGCATTAAAAATACCGACCCCGTTTTAAATTGAAGTTACGAGTAACAATTATGTTTCTATGGTAGGTAACGAATAAATAAATAAATAAATAATGCTGGACAATCCACACAGCGTCAACTAGCCCCAAGCTAAGCAGAGCTTGTGTTATGGGTACTAGATGACTGATATACTTAATACAATACATAAACTTTTTTTTTTTTTATTATACATAGAAAATACCCAGAACACCCGGAACAAATATTTGCAGATCGTACAAACATTTGTCCCAGGGCGGGAATCGAACCCGCAACTTCCTGTGTCGCAGGCGGACCTTCGCCCACCGCGCCACATCGGTCGTCATGTACCATAGCTACGGTTTACATTCATTTTTATTTATTTATTTAATATATAATTCTTGTGTATGCATCTCGAGAAATGGGCGTATATCGCAACTTCTTGGGTGCTCGAAGCAAGAAGGCAACTACGAGGCCAGCTGAAAAGGTGTTGGCGGGATGATGGCGCTTAGCATGAGCAACCAAGACAACGTTTTGTCTACGAAAGAGAAGACAAAAACTATTTCTGTCGCCTATTTTGTCAAACAAAAGAGAAGGACAAAAGATTTTTTGTTGTTTTGGGCGTTCATGCTAAGCAGGCTGGACTCGCATGAGAGAGTTGGAAGACTGCTAGAGATCGGTATTGATGGAAAAAATTAAGAAAGACCTTTGCCTCTGTGTTTTTTATTAAAAAAAAGTTCAATGTGTTAGGTGCCTACGACATGATTATTTTTATTTGACGACCTCTGTGATGCAATAGATGCAGGCCCGCCTGAGACGGAGTAGGATGCGGGTTCGATTCCCGCCACAGGACAAATGTTTTATGATCTGCTAAATTAAATATTTGTTTTGTTTTAAATATTTGTCTTGGGTCTGGGTATTTTCTATGTATAATATGTATGTATTTACAAAAATATATCTCTAGCTCAAGCTCTACTTAGTTTGGGGCTAGATGAAGCTGTGTGAAACTGTTCAGAATTATTTATTTATTTTCCATACAAAGTTCTAAGCGAATATTGTCTCAAATGAAATGGACTGGCAATAGGTATGGTTTTTGACTTTGTACTAGCTAATAATAATCTGTCATAGTCAATTATTAATCACCATAAAATTCGATAGCGGATTTCCGTCGTTAGGTTTATGAGAAGGTAACTACACTCGTGAGCAATATCCTATTATAATTTCATAGATAAATCATTATATACAATCGTGTAGCCCAGAAGTTAAAGTAATTAAAAAAACACTTAAATTCCATTGTAAGTATTAGCTAACAATGGAAGTTAAAAAATGCTTTGGTGCCTAATAAAGTAAAATGTCCCATCTTTGCCGGCCTAGCCCAACTTTGACTGAGGTCAAAGTAAAAGAGTAAAATAACGTTGGGTTGAAAAGAAAGAGCGTTTTACGTTACGTGTTGAAATGCACTATCTTTGATGACATTATTGCTTGTATGATTGAGAAAATGCTATGGGATTGCTTGGGAACCGTGAATGGAATTTTAAACTTGGAGGACAATAGATTTGGCATTGGTGAAAATGACCCTTGTAAGGTAAACGCGATAAAAACCCATATAAAATTTACCTAGCCCAATTTTGCCTAAAGTCATCGATACTTATAGTAATCCTACTAATATTATAAAGGCGAAAGTTTGTGAGGATGGATGTTTGTTAGTTTTTCACGCAAAAACTATAGAACGGATTTTGATGAAACTTTACAGTAATATAGCTTATACATCAGAATAACACATAGGCTACTTTTTATCCAGGTACCACGCGGGCGAAGCCATGGGCAGAAGCTAGTAAATTATATAGATTATCAGAGACTTCAGACAAAGTTGGGTCAATCTGCATATCAATTACGTAAGTCAAATAAAAGAATTCAGTATTGCAACATCTATGGTAAAAATTCTATACTAACATTTTTAAAACGTCCTCATACTTATGTCATAAATAAATAAATAAATAATGCTGGACAATCCACACAGCATCATCTAGCCCCAAGCTAAGCAGAGCTTGTGTTAGGGGTACTAGATGACTGATATACTTAATACAATACATTACATAGATAGATATTTTTTTATTATACATAGAAAATACCCAGAACACCCGGAACAAATATTTGCAGATCGTACAAACATTTGTCCCAGGGCGGGAATCGAACCCGCAACCTCCTGTGTCGCAGGCGGACCTTCGCCCACCGCGCCACATCGGTCGTCATGGAAGCAAAGAACCTTCGGCAAACTGATGGCTGAAGAGTCATGACTGGGCCTGGGTTCTTTAAACAACATCAACCATCTTAGTAGGTAGGAAGGTACCTAGTAGGCTAGGTACGGCTAGTACATTTGACGACCTCTGTGGCGCAGTGGGCGAAGGTCCGCCTGGGACGCAGAAAGTTGCGGGTTCAATTCCCAAAATTCAAATGTTTGTATCTGCAAATATTTGTCTCAGATCTGGGTGTTTTCTATGTATATTATGTATGTATTTACAAAAAAAATATGTATATAAGTAGTATATCAGTCATGTAGTTCCCATAATACAAGCTCTGCTTAGTTTGGGGCTAGATGATGCTGTGTGAAAATGTCCAGCATTATTTATTTTATTTATTTTATTTATACATTGTGGCGTCGATTCCCTTGTACACCAACTAAACTTAATTTAAGCCTGAATTCATAGTCAGGGGTTGAACAGTCCCCCAAAATCATCACCATCATTCAGCATTCGCCTTATGGCTGGATGCATAAAGGTTGAATTCGCACTTGAATTTTTACTTGGCGCCTGATCAGTCCAGTAATTCATAGTCAAATAGGGGAGCCCCGGCCTTAAACCCCTATTTGACTATGAATTCGGGCCTTAAACTATCGCTTTCTGTTTTGACTCCTGTCAAATTAGTCTACGTATCGTTCTTGTACGTGTTTATAGTCAGCATGTTTTGAAATCATGACTATACTTGTATGGAAAACATAAATCTGACTAATTTGATAGCACTAAAATTTTTATCTCTTTCTTTTGTTACTGTTAAAGAGGGCGATAGGTAAAATTTAGTTTAGTTGGTGTACAAGAGAATCGCTTTCAAAATTATGAAAGGGAATTTGCCTATCAATTGATATGCATTTTTACAGCATTATCATAGAAACACATTGACGCGATAAACGTGGCGTGTTTTTTAATGATTTATCGAAAAGTAGTTTTTTGATGAATCATTGAAAAACACGCCCACGACTGTTTTTCCAATTCTGTATATCTACAAAAACGTCATTATTGCATAAAATACAGTGACGGCTAAAACTGAAGCATTAAAAAAAAAACTATTTTGGTGACGGCTAATACAGCAGCATGTATTAGAAAAATGAGCCAACTACTTAATCAGTTCATTAACCTAAAAAATGTGACGGTACCTCAAACAACCTACTCTGAGATTGTTGAGCGAGGCCATGGCATTTTTTAGATTTGATTAGCTAATAGACCGGGAGTTCACCGTTGGCAACCGTATCTATCGGTTTATAAGTGTTTATAAATAAATAAAATAAATAATGCTGGACATTTTCACACAGCATCATCTAGCCCCAAACTAAGCAGAGCTTGTATTATGGGAACTACATGACTGATATACTACTTATATACATTTTTTTTGTAAATACATACATATTATACATAGAAAACACCCAGACCCGAGACAAATATTTGCAGATACAAACATTTGTCCCGTGGCAGGAATTGAACCCGCAACCTTCTGCGTCTTAGGCGGGCCTTCGCCCACTGCGCCACAGAGGTCGTCTGTTTGCTGGCTATTTGTATGGATTTTGAACTAAATTAACAAATCAAACAGAACAAATATTTTCAAGCTTGTAACCTCGATTTGTATTGTCATTTTCTTGGGCGTTGATACATGATGATTCATTTATTGAATCGTTATCCCATATTTATTTTCCTTATTTTGTATTGTACACACAGGTAATACAGACAAAAAAACTTACTTAAAGGGCATGTGCAAAAGCGATTATTTTCATAATGTTTTCATTGGATTGTCTAGACGCAGCCGGCAATTTTCAATAAAGTATTTTTTTAAAATCTAGCAGCTGAAAGCTGCTCCCTGGCAGTATACGTTCTTTTTACGTTCTTTTTTGCCCTCTTGCCCACTGTCTGATCTGTCTGATATGCGCTGGTACTAGATAGATAGGATAGACGACAGTAAACTCCCAGCTTACCGTCTAATTTTGAAAATCTCGAGGTTTTATTGCAATATCTCACCTTGAAACCAGTATTTTGTCCTTGTTTGTTTGGTTTAGGAAATATTAGCTTTCTAATCCGGTACGTTGATTGATAGAGGTTATATTTTATTAGATTTTCAATTGTCGCTAGTAATATCCAGATAAAAAACGGAATAATAGCACAAAAAACGAAGAAAAGAAGGTTGAGGGTTATATTCCCGCCGCGGGACAAATGTTTGAATGCTCTGCATATATTTGTCTCGGGTCTAGGTGTTTTCTTATGTAATGTGAATACAAAAAAATGTATATAAGTAGTATATCAGTCATGTAGTTCCCATAATACAAACTCTGCTTAGTTTGGGGCTAAATTATGCTGTGTGAAAAATGTCCAGCATAATTATTAAAAACGAACCACTAGCGCTGACCCCTGGTTGCAGTTACAAGGGTAACCAAGCGACGTTTCATTTCTATGGAGAAACTAGTCGACGTCAACTTTCGTCTGTGATTGGAACCCGGGGTAATATAGGAAACAGGGCAGAAAGAAAATCACCATCAAAAACTACTAATACTACTAAATTATCATATAGCTAAACATTATGATATATTTATAATCATTATAAAAATCATGATCTAAATTATTATATAGCTATCATGAAGAGTGCTTACTTTTAAGCTTATTTAAGTAACTGTTTTTATTATTTTTGTCAAATATTAAACTAAGACTGCTCTTGAAAGCTGAAATAAAAAGTTTTAAATTTGAATTAAACTGTACGTCAGCTGAGCATAAACTGTATGTTTGTTCCTTTTCAATATTCCCCTATCCTCAAAGATTTGCTGGATGAAAACTCTTGTTAAGATCGCCTTTTTACATGTCCTATATGTAAGTTTTTTGTATGTGTGTAAAATAAATAAATAATAAATAATATTAAGTTCTCAGCATAACAACGTGTATCTCAAAGTCAAAAGTCAAAGTCAATAGGTTTTTATTCATTGAAATCACAAGGATCATATAGAAACGTCAACTTAAAAACTATACGTGAATCTAAAATGTTAAAGTGAATTTACGCCGGTTCCTCGCGCGCGACCAAGCATAGAAGAATCAGGCAACAAACTCTGCTTGGTTATTTTTTATCTATGTAGTAGCTTCAGATGTTTTTTTTTATCTTATGTTAAATCTTATACATACTTTGCTTAGGATATTATGAAGACTATAACACATACTTTACTATTCCAGCTGACGTTTCGTTGACCATTTAGAGGTTTCTCATGGGTACCGTCCGCGACCACGCTCGACAGACGAACGAAACGTCAGCAGGAGAATAGTGAAGTACGAGGTATAATCGTTATAATATCCTTATATGATACCAAACCACGATAATTTCAATGCCTACTTTGTTTTTAAAACATACCTATATGTTATTATTTTTAATTTTATTATACCGAGCTCATATAATTTTCACTAAAATAAACTAAGGAATTATGCTTTAAAAAATACTCTTTTATTTTAAAGTTATCAAACGATTAAAATGAAAAACATAAAGTCGTGACCTCTTAAGAGGATACAATTTCATAAAAGCTTGACATATTACCTTCGTGTTGTGAGAAAAGATTATTGAACATTGACGGAGCTGCCAGCTAGATTAGGTTAGGTAACATCACGAAAACAATAAAATTGTAAAAAGAGCCCAGGCAGCATACATTATATGTTATATTATTTATTTTCTCACCCCATGTCGGACTCATCTTCGTACTTATTCTTAAGGCTGGACCTTTTTGAGATCTGTTCTCGTAATCATTCGAGGTGCCACATTTTTTTAGCCTCATCTACAGGCTCCTTATCACAAACACTTTCAAGTCTCGAAATGAGTTAAATTTCTACAACTGACCGCGTAAAAAGTTACATAGATAACAATGTGGTTAGGCGTGTCAGAAGCAGAATTAATCTGGTTTTGAACTGATAACCTCTATTTCCAATTGCAGCGATGAATCCGTAATTTTCACGCATTGGCAACTGTTAAATCTGTGTCATTAACAAGTTTCAATGCGATGCTTTTTCTATGGTATTTCGTGTATGGATAAATTTGAAAAGCTGAAATTTGGATGTGCTGTCAATTGAATACGATACGAATGCGTAGGTTTTTACCAAAACAGGAGGAAATATGTGTGTTAGTTGATTTCTATTAGATGTATATTAACCGGCGGAGTGATCCCACTTAATTCCATGGCTATCGAGATGGAGGCTGACATAAGCGTGATTCGATTACTTGTCAAAATCACAAGTTTCGTTCGTTCATGGACGACTCAGTTTCGTCTGGGCGTATGAGAATCAAGCGGTGGAGAATCAGTGATGGATGGGCCATTCAAATGGGGAAGTGTCAAAATTGATTGTTATCTCGATAGCCATGGGTTAACGTGATCGACCCACTGGACTGAATTTATTGATGTTCGTTTTGGATCGGCCTAAGATGTGTCTGTTACTTTTTTCCACGCATACTTCAAGTGGAGGCGTACGTTGTATACCGTGCGTCTCATGCCGCACGTCGTATGTTATGCGCCACAAAGCGCACTTTGTGCGTACGGTGTGAATGTTTCCCAATTTTGAAACATAAATTATTGGCTGACAAGGCCGATTACCTCACGATTGCCCTAGTACGTCCGTATTGTCGTCGTATTTAAGTGTCCCTATCACTCCAAATAATATATGTAACACTGACCTCATCAATATTGAACGAAAATGCGCTTAGGACTGTTTATATTTTGACGACCTCTGTGGCGCAGTGGGCGAAGGCTCGCCTGAGACGCAGAAATGTTTGTCTCTACAAATATTTGTCTCGGGATCTGGGTGTTTTCTATGAATAATATGTATGTATTAAAAAAAATACATACGTATTCCGCCGGGCGTTAGGACGCCCTCCGGCCAGGTGGGATGACGATCTGCGAAAGACTGCAGGCAGATGCTGGATGAAGCAAGCTGAAGACAGGGCGCTATGGCGCTCATTAGGGGAGCCCTATGTCCAGCAGTGGACTAATATAGGCTGATGCTGATGATGATTTAAAAAAATGAATATAATTAGTTTATCAGTCATGTAGTTCCCTTAACTCAAGCTCTGCTTACTTTGGGGCTAGATGATGCTGTGTGAAAAATATCCAGCATTAATATTACTATTATAGTTTTTTTTTTGTTTTTTCTGGGAAGTCTAATAATCATCAAATTTCTGCCTATGACTTCGTTCGTTTAGTACCTGGAAAATTTAGCATACGGTATTATTAATATTATAAGTAGCAATACTAATTCCCATCCAAATCGTTTCAACCGATACGATGATAATTAGTAACACATTTATAATATTAGTAGGCTAAGAATCATTGACCTAGGTCGCGCACAAACGAGGTTATTTTTTGAAAATATTGAATTAATTTATTCAAGTTATTCAAAAAATTTCAAAATTTTATAAAACAGATACAAATAAAAGTTCTACAAGGCCTTAATGCTTAGCTAGTTTTGTAACAGAGCTAGGTTTAATCAGATTCTAAGTTAATTTTAATAATAGGTATATTAAGTAGGGGAAAGTTAGAGGCCTAACATATTTGGCACGTGCCCATAAAAATAGGCTGCACACCCCTCTTTTTAGTAAAAAAAGGGGTTTGCGGCCATATTGTAAAATAGCACTATGGTCGCTATCGTAACGCAATAAGTCAAGGTCTAACATTAGGAATTTGAGCCTTCCGCCGCTTATCGAAACATTAGCCTATAGTATGGAGTACCTAAAATTTATTACAGTTTTTTAAAGAAAAAAGGCTTTTATTCGTTGAAATAAAAGCCTTGAAATGAAATGAAATTGATTTTGAATTTGACGCGAAAGTTTGTGAGGTTTGATGTTTGTTAGTCTTTCACGCAAAAACTACTGAACGGATTTTGATGAAACATTACAGTAATATAGCTTACACATCAGAATAATATATAGGCTACTTTTTATTCTAGTACCAAGAGGGCGAAACAGTAGGCAGAAGCTAGTTGCTCATATTTCCGTTCAGCTTTTTCAATAGAAAAATAAGTGCGCGACCGCGGGATAGAACTCACGACCTTCAGATCAGAAGTCCGGTCACTAGGTCAACTGATCTAAATCTAATATTTTTACGTAATAAATCATAGTATGTTTACTATAACAAACCAGTTTTTACATGATTATCATTTGACGCAATCTTGTTAATAATACAATAAACTTGGTGTGAATTTTTGAAATTTGGACCATTTAGCCAAGCTTGACTTGTGCGGTGTATGTTCATTAAATTAAGCATTCAGCATCATCATCATTAAACCACGTTATTCCATAGACATAGACTTCTCCCGATACACGCCACTGAGGCCGGTGTTCGATTATGGGTTCGATTCCCGCTGCGGGACAAATGTTTGTATTTTCTATTTATAATAATATCCATCCTCACAAACTTTCACGTTTATAATTGTAAGAATTGCACTTATAGGTATGTAACGAAAAGTATCTCAGATGATTGCTTAGTCACTCTCACTATCATATATCAACAAGAATAATAAAAATAGGAAAGGTTTGAAATAAAATAATAATAAATAATTCTGGTCATTTTCCAAACAGCATCATCAGCCCAAAAGTAAGCAGAAATTGTTTTATGTACCATCAAAATCACAAATGTACCATTAAAGTAAGCAGAAATTGTTTTATGTAAACTACATATTATGTACCAACAAAATCACAAATGTATCATCAGTTTGTGTTCCAATAAGCGGCGATTTGCTTACAATCTGCAAAACGCCCGCTCGTGCCAAATGTAATCTTTGGACGTGATATCAGACTACGTTGACTACTTCCATTTGGTATCCTCAAACATCTATTCACAGAGTATCTGACGATGCCCATAATAGGAAATACAATCGTGAGCGTAATTTGTTTGTTTCGTTGATGAATGGAAAAACACCAAATTACTTAACCGATACAATTTTGTAATTAATTTGAATAATCCAATTAATTACGTGTGGATAATTGTAGATTAGTTACTGTACAATTCAAGTCATGCAACAGCGTAAAAGGCGTGGTTGCATCCTACTGATAATGTGTTACATAGATTATGCAGTTTGAGGTAATCCATGCGAAACTGAAAGTGTAATGACCTAGGGAATTAGGTCGAATGATAATGTTAATTTCATTAATAGTTTGAGGTTATTGCATCGATTTATATGGCAGTGATGTATAGAACGTATGAGACGCGGTTGTGATATAAAATTTAAAAAAAAATGATACGCTTTCGCCATTTTCGACGACCTCTGTGGCGCAGTGGGCGAAGGTCCGCCTGGGACGCAGAAGGTTGCGGGTTCAATTCCCCCCACGGGACAAATGTTTGTATCTGCAAATATTTGTCTCAGGTCTGGGTGTTTTCTATGTATATTATGTATGTATTTACAAAAATAATGTATATGAGTAGTATATCAGTCATGTAGTTCCCATAATACAAGGTCTGCTTAGTTTGGGGCTAGATGATGCTGTGTGAAAATGTCCAGCATTATTTATTTATTTATTTTGATTTTCAATCGACTACAAGAAAGGAGGACTTTCTCAATCCGTCTGTATTTTTTTTGTGTGTGTGTTACGCGATATCTTCACGAAATGTGAACAGATTTCAATTTGTTTTTAATGGGTGGAGGGTATATTTCAAGAGAGGTTCCGTATAAACTTTATGAAAAAAAACCGGAGAATTAAATTTCTTGGACTTTTTCTCTACTTTCCGGTCGGTTTTTTTGCAGTATAAATTATATTATAATTATATCCACCCACAAAAATAATAGTATGTATAATGTTAATAGATCCATAGTAGATGTGATTTCATTGCGATATTATGAATAATACTTTTTCAAACTAAAATTTTAAGGCTCTCCTGGTTGACTATCAATTGTTGTTCACTGTCAGAGGATGACTGATTCAAGTACATACTCATTAAGTCAAAAAAAGTACATGGGCGGTTTAAAAAAAAAAATATGGCTCATTCTAGGACTCTTTAGTGACTCGCTTGTGTGGAGACGTTTTTTTTTAAGCGCGCTAATCTCTGGAACTACCGGACAGATTGAAAAAAAGAGCATAGCATTTCATAGCTCAATTAAGGAAGATTATACATAGGCTAACATCACTCTACGACCAAAAAAAAAAGAACAGCATTTCATAGCTCAATTAAGGAAGATTATACATAGGCTAACATCACTCTACGACCCTAAGACGTGGAGAAAAAGAACGGCGATACCACGCGGTGCGGAAGCAAAATTATTGCTATACTAAAAATTAAGGTAGAATTTGTATATTTATGTCTGGGCACATAAGGTGTTTGTTGATATATTGAATAAAACCTATCGTTTCCTTGCAGGCTCACTGGTTCACGAAGATTATCAGGTAAATTACAGCAATGGCGGTTTCCGTGAAATTGGTCTAATGCAATGCGTTATGAGGAATGATTAGATAGACGCGGAAATCGTCCATTTGGGACTAGAAGTGTCTGAGGTTACCATTAGGAGATTGGCTTTTGCAACTTTGTAGAGTTATTTACTGGCGAGGGTGTTTTTTAAGGTATCATTTAAGAACTTGTCATAATAATAATAATGCTGGACATTTTCCACACAGCATCTAGCCCCAAATTAAGCAAAGCTTGTGTTATGGGAACTACATGACTGATATACTACTTATATAATATTTTTTTGTAATTACATACATATTATACATAGAAAACAGCCAGACACGAGACTAATATTTGTAGATCATACAAACATTTGTCCCGCGGCGGGAATAGAACTCGCAACTTTTTGGATCTCAGGCGGACCTTCGCCCACTGCGCCACGGAGGTCGTCATACCATGACGTTATTAACCGTGACACAAGGAGCCTGCTCTTATACATTTCTCGTGAGAGGTTTCTTGTTTGTATGTTTGGATGTTTGTTTGTCAGTTATCATTTATTTCCGTAATTACTTCTTCGATTATAATGTATGGAATAGTGAATGACTCCCAGAGTACATTTTAAAAGTGTCATTTTAACATATATAATTAATTAGCAATCTTTCTTGAAAACACACAAAACGATATAAAAACTACGTGGTAATTATCATTACCAATAATTGATCACGCCGTTTCACATTTCCGGTTTTGATGAAATTTGGAATGTAGATAATTTAGGTTCTGGAATAACACATAGGCTAATCTTATTTTCGAAAATCAACCCCTAAGGGGGTTCAATAGGGTGGTAAAGTTTCTATGAAAAAAAATATTCCTTGGTTTTATTCACTCAAAACTTAAAATACATAAACTTTAAAATAAATAATGAAACACGTATTTTTTTAAAACTACCCTTTATGCAATAGAGTTCTAAACTTTGTATAAATTGTAATCCTTGGTTCGATTCATTCAAAAGTTGGTGGACATAGTTTGAAGCCTGGAGACGGTCATATGTACTTTTATTAACATACCACGCGGGCAAAGCCACGGGCAACAACTAGTCAAATTAAAACTAATAAATAGTAAGTACATAAATATATATGTATATATGCAATAAATACACATATAAACTGCTCAAATGAGAAAGGTATAAAAGGCAAATCGCTCAATATTTTTCATCACCGAGGAAGTGATTCATAATTCAAACAAAGAAAAAAATAATATTTTAATGATTGTGATCATAATCTAAAGCGTCTTATGCTTTGGGGCATGTTATGTTTTAGTGATATTATTTATGTCTATAAAAACAAATTTTAAAACATGTCTTCATGACGTGCCCATCTTTTTCCAGGATAACTGACAACTTATGGCTCTCGACAGCAGTTACGTGCTGGATATAGTTGCGTTTACATACATCAAAACTAGGCAGAGTTTGTGGTCCACCTGCTCGGTTCACCTTGGTAAACCAACTAGACGTCATACCGAAACACACACGGATTGCAGATTAGAGTTGGTGTTCCAGAGCACAACTGGATATTCAAAAGTATTTCGAGATTTGTTGGAGAAAAAGTTGAGCGTGTTTGTTATTATTTGGGAACCAATTATAACCAACAGATCAGAATGGTGGCAGCAAGGTCACAAATATGAAAAGTCTGTGTTTAACATTTCTATACATGATAATTATGTTTTTAACACGCTTGTATTAGCTGCACATGTAACTAACAAACAATGTAATCAAATCTTGGAAGTAAATTTTAATCTACTACTTCTAATTGTCGTCTCATATTGAAACTTTGTACAATAATAAGTATATAATTTTTTCCTAAAAACCGGGATATTTATCATGATTTGTGAGTTTGAATGTTTCCCGATATTTCGGTACAGTTGCATGTACCATGGTTACGGGAGGAACTGAAGTCTTTGCGGGTTTTGAATGTGAGGCAGACAAATCGATCTACCCTCTTTCTCACTCTTTTATTGCGAAAAATACCACTACCACCGGTTCCATTATCACATTCGAGTACATCTCGGTTTCGACACACAACACTAACAGTATCCTGACACGCAACTGATATCATGTTTTTTTTTCGATTCTTGCACAATTTCACCACAGGATTCCAGACTCCAGATAATTGAAAACCATCTTCTCTATTGAAATTCCTGTGTTTGGTAATCTCAATCGCCTCCTGAACCAATCTTGGTATGTAGTGGCTTTCTGTTGAGATAACCTGTGGATTATGCAACTCGATCTAGTGATTTGAGCCAGAATTCAACAGGTGTTCTGCAATAGCTGATTTCTGTGTATCAACATTTTTAACCGCCCTGATATGCTCCTTCACCCGACAAGCTATCGTACGTTTAGTTTGGCCTATGTGTAATAATACTATAATTTGGTATTTTGGAGCTGATCTGATGATGGAGCCAGGAGGTAGATAGTGAAATTCTTCAGTGGGTAAACTTCTCGAGTTTGGGCTCATATGATTTGTTTTAACGAGTCCAATAGATTGCACTCTGTGTCTAGAGTCTAATTATGAAGCCAGGTGGTGGATAGTGGAATTCTTCAGTGGCTACTAGTAAACCCATTGAGTTTGGGCTCATATAATACAATTTGTAAAGCATGTTATTTTGTTTTTTTTAATGAATATTTTTTATTTATCAGTTTAAAAAAAAGTGCTACAACATTTAAGAAATATGTTATCGTCATCATCATTAACTGCTGTACATTGGTCTCCATAAAGGATGCCATAACGAATGATCTTAAGCTACTTTCATCGATAGATAGGAGGATAGAAAATGATTTATTGCACAAGATAAAATAATTCCAATTTCAATTTCTTTCAGTTAAGCTTTGTATATTGAAGAGTGGGGCGATATCGAGTGCATTAAAAAAAATCCAATTAAGAGAAAAAAATCGACTTACTTCCTAAAATTTTTACTATAATGTCATCAGTCCATCGGGCCTTCCTATACAGCGTCATCTATATCGTAGTCACTGGAAAATCTTTCTTCTCCAGGGCAGTGGTAGTCGACTTTACAAGGTATATGACCATACCATTGCCAATTCAACTTTCAAATTAAAAAAAAATCTATGCCGGGAACTAGTTCTTTATTGGATTTCTTCATTTTAGATTTTATTACGTAAAAAACGAAAAACTAAAGAGTAAAGCATAAATCAAGGGTGTGGAGTAACTGAGCTATTTAAATCTTCACTGTGCTTATCTTGTCATATTTCAGAGCCATCTAGCCATTTAAAATTTAGATTTTCTGCTTCGTAGATGATAAAAATCAATGAATGAAACACACCGCCGAGTTAAATATTCTTTTATGAATGATATTTCTTGCAAGTTCTTAATTTATATTCTAAGCCAGAGAACAAACTTCCAATCAAGAAAAATTTCAAGCACTCGTATGTTTAGTCAAAAACCGTGTTTGTATAGATATGTATCACCTTCGTTACGATTTTTAACTATTAAAGGTTATGGATTAACACAAGCTCAAAACGGCGAAGGAAAATATCGTGAGGAAATGAACATGCAATGCCTAGCTTGCCCTAAAACCAAAAATTCGGAGCCATCAGTTAGTTTTCCAATAAGCGGCGATAGGCTTGTAAACCACGTGGAATGCGTGGTTATATGCTTATGTGGCTATATCCGTACTTGCAACCCGTCACCACGTGGAATGCGTGGTTATATGCTTATGTGGTTATATCCGTGCTTGCAACGTGGAATGCGTGGTTATATGCTAACGTGGCTATATACATGCTTGCAACGTGGAATGCGTGGTAATATGCTAATGAGGTTATATTCGTGCTTGCAACGTGGAATGCATGGTAATATGCTTATGTGGTTATATCTGTGCTTTCAACGTGGAATACGTGGTTATATGCTAATGTGGTTATATACGTGCTTGTAATATGGCGATGCAATATCACATCATCATATTGCAAATACGGATAGTACTTTAAAACGCGGGCATGTGCCAAACATAATGGTTGGACGTGCTTCTGACTACTCAATCCTTGGTAGTACTTCTGACTACTCCTTTCTTGGTATCCTCAAAGATCTATGCACTGAAATGCTCAATCAATACAGCTACAGGTAGGTACGATTGATTATTTGGAAGTAAACAATTTTTCATCTAAATTTCTTACTCATAGTGAAATCTGAGAAATGAGACAGTGTAAAGTAACTTCAAGTTACAGGTAATTTTATTAATTTCTTTTCTAATCTTCCATACCAAAATTTCGGCTTAGGCACATAAAAGTCGCTTTCTCGAAATAAGCACTTTCACTAAAAGTGCACTTTCCGCAAAATGTACACTCCCAAAATGTTAAAATGTAAAAAAAAAATGACGACCTCAGTGGCATGGCATAGCCGGGTGCGATGCTAGCAACCTCTAGAGGTTCAGGTTCAATTTCCGCTGGATCTGAGTGTTACAGTACCACGGTAGGTACTCGTAGTTTCTGATACCTACGACACAGGGAATCCTAGTGTGGAGTATATGTCTGTTGCGTGTTTGTTTATGGTTTCTTAATGGCTCACGACGCCTGCTGGCGCCTCAAAGCTCAAAAACAAAAGAAAGATATTTTATTAGGTTTTTATGCGTCTATAATAATCGCAAGCGCGTGTTTACTGCCACGCGCGGTCGTTGGATTAATTAAACTAAGATTTACCGCTACTGTGGAAAATACATAAAAAGGTATTTGGTATGCCCAGAAAAATTGGCAACCCCATCTTTGTCGTGTTCTCTGCTGTCAATGCATCTGGGAACTGGAAAGGAATGGAACTTTTGTATCAAAGTTGAAGTTGAGACAGCCGTGTTATGTTCTCAGTGCTTAATTATTCTTATAATTATTTATTGTATACTGTGATAAAACAGAAATATAAATGAAAATATTAGGTGAGGCGTGCACAAAGGCGAGCTTAATCCTGAAAATAATTTGAGCCTTCAAACCTTTGAGGAGAGATAGAGAAGTGATAAAGTTGGTAGGTGTACAAAGTCAGGAAATATACTTAAAATACCACAATATTTTAATAAACCAAAGTCAAAGTCAAAATACATTTATTCAATAAAATCACAAGGACCACTTTGAAACGTCGGTTTTTATCTAGGTGCCTGTTCCTCCGCGACCAAGCCAGGAAAGAAAGGCAAGAAAACAAGGCTGGTTATTCTTTTTAATGAGCCTTTTACAAAACAATAGGTTCGAGTTGGAGCATTTTCAATCCCAAGAGTTTTTGTCATCTAAATAATCAGATATTTTATAGTATGCCTTTTTATAAAGCTTTTGTTTAATTACGTTTTTAAATTTGTTAATTGATATTTTTTTTATATCTCTTGGGAGTTTGTTATAAAAGCGTACACCGTGCCCTTTAAACGATTTACCAACTTTATGGAGTCTACAAGTGGCAACAGCGAGTTTATCTTTATTTCTACTATTAACATTGTGATTATCGCTTTTTTTTCTTAAACAAATTAATATTTTTGTGAACATACATCAGATTTTCATAAATGTATTGACAAGGAAATGTCATTATATTTATTTCTTTATACTTTTCGCGAACTAACTACATATTATATATACCTACTTGAAATACCTATTAGTTATTAAGTTTTAGTTATTATTATTGAATGTGAATGTGTCTTTAAAATCATGAATTAAGAATAAAACATAAAAACAAGGGCGAGTCTGATGCCTTTATCCTATCCATGCCGAAATGTAGCATTTTGTAGAGATTCTTACTTAAAAGCATTTTTGGTAGGTATGAAATGTCAAATGTTTACATGAATAAACAAAAGTGTTTCTACTACACTAGGCGCCGAAGGCTCTATTTGGTATTTTTACATTCTGTTACAGAGTTGTATTAAAAAAATGTAAATAATACTAATAATAATATTGGACAGATTGTATGGCAAATGAATTTTCAATATGTTCCTTATAAAGATCGACACGAGGCGCATTGATCCACACTAATATTATAAAGAGGTAAAGTTTGTAGGTTTGGATTAAGAATGTAATTTCCTAAATCTTATACATAAAAAAAAACTGTCATCAATATTTACAATGGACCTTCAGGGTTCAATAATAATAATATAATTGGCAGGTGCCGTTTCATCCTACATAGCCCAGCAACCGTTCCTTAAGCATTTACTCCTGCAATAGTCCAGATTATCACCCAATATATCCAATAGTTTCATCATTCACCATCCACGAAAAACCGTTTTTTATATATTGTATTGTACAAAAAGACCTCTTAGTGTTAGCTTCGGCTCCACTAATGCCTATAGAGGCTCCAGGTATAAGCCTGAGATTAAAAATAAATAAATAATAATAATAATGCTGGAGATTTTTCACACAGCATCATCTAGCCCCAAAGTAAGCAGAGCTTGTGTTATGGGAACTATATGACTTAAATACTTTTTTTTGTAAATACGTACATATTATACATTCATATACTTTACTCAAAACCGGCGAGCATGTATGAAGAATATAATGAGAGTGAATGAAGCAAAAGAGGTGTGTCTTGATCGTAGCAAGTGGAATTCCGTAGTATCTACCTATCCCTAAAACTGCTTTAACTGCCTGCCGAGCTTCTTTTCATCGGCTACTATGGCGAAGCCGTGGGCTTGAGGCAGTGTAGACTAAAAATAAAAGAACGTATCGGATTGCTCCGCTTGTATGGAAGTGAGAGATGCTAAAATGGAAATGAATTATTCTAGGAAGGACACTTGGGTATGGCAAATTTGTTTTTTGAACACCAACTGTTGACACCGTGGCAGTGGCAAAAAATGTACAGATGGAAAGACAATGAGGTGGTCTTGCCATTCTATCTTATCACGAGAATAGGAGCATATGTGTTTGGGGTTTCATTTCATTTATTTATTCTTATTAACATTATTGTATCTTTGGGTATTGTTCAACGGTACTCATAGTTCCTGATACCCACGATACATTCACTACCTCAAGACTCTTTAACACAAAGGTTAGCTGGAAGAAAATGCTATCTAGCAATAAGTTCGCCTATGTACAGTACTTTGTAGTTGTGCAATAAATTCTTTTTTATCTATCTATCTATACAGGGAATCCAAGTGGGGGGTCAGGACTGGGTATGTATATGTCTATATGTCTATGTCTAAAAAAAAAAGATCTGATTATTTTGCTTGTACTATGATACGTTAGAGTGAACGAAACATAATAAGCTATAGGATAATATACCGCATGATTTTGTTTTGTTTTAGGTACCTACCTATAGTTTTTAGTTATTTTTTTTCTAAGTGGTCTGTACAATCATTTTTCTTAAAATAAAAATATTTAATTTGATTATTGGATGTTCGTTTATTTATTATTTACTAGCTTCTGCCCAGGGCTTCGCCCACGTGATACCCGGTTAAAAAAGTAGCCTATATGTTATTCTGATGTATAAGCTATATTACTGTAAAGTTTCATCAAAAGCTATTCAGTAGTTTTTGCGTGAAAGAGTAACAAACATCCATCCTCACAAACTTATAATAGTTGTAGGATTTATACTAGAAATTAAAAAATACCACAATAGATTTTTCTCAAAAACAAACTTTTATATTCCTCTCTGCATTACGTTAATATAATTTTATTTATTGCCAAAATTTTGGCGGATCATAAAAAACATAATTTGTTTGAATAAATTTGTATTTTTCAAACCAATATTTTATACTTGTTTTTTTTTTTTTTGATACTTATGCTGTGGATAATGAATAGGGTATGTACCCCCAATGATAGGTATATAATTGTACTCTAAAATGAGGATGCCACCCATAATTTTACCGTCAATCATTTTCTATTTTAGTCAAAGTTTCATGGTAATTACGTGCTTACCTGTTCGACAGGTCTTACTTTCAATGCCAGGATTCCATCGGTCCTGTTAAGGAAACCTGTCAATGTAGGTAATAGGTATACTATCCAGCCGGGCCGGTGTCCTGTCAATATATCCAGGCGCTTGCTTAGGAATGCACTGACCAACATTAGGTTTTTGCGCGATCTACTTACAGTAAACGTTCTTTTGATCCACTTAAACAGTGGAGTTACCCTACGAAGAACGTTCTAGCTTGATTTATTCTTACTCCTTATTTATCCAATAACGAGGATAGAATTTGGTGCACGGCCAATCAGTGCATAGGGGCTGGGTATGTAACATGTGAAAATGATGATCGTATCGACAAGATTTCGATACAAAAATTGACGAAGTTGTCGCCGTTTCACCGTTTTTTACATCTATGCTGAGATACAAATCTCTGGCACTGGGTGTCTAGAAAATAGTACTTTCCGGAAACATTGAATTGTATGAAAATTACATAAGCTATGGAAATGTCACGTGACTCCTGCCAAGTTTTTCCTTGACAAATTTGCGTTAGCGTGAAAGGAAAACTAAGCGTGAGGTAATTATCTAGACACCCGACTGTTCCACAGAGTAGTGGGAGAACGCAAAAGACCGGGATAAATGGACGAATTTGGGAGAAACCTTTGCCCAGCAGTGTAACGATACAGCTTAGTTCAAAATCAATAGAATAGAATATAGAATAGAATAGAATTTATTTATTTGACACACACACACAACATAAAAGACATAATTACAACAAATAAAAATAAAATAAAAATCTAGGTAGGTACTAATCTACAACATAAAAGAAGATAAAAACATAAAATAATTAGAAGAAATTGACATACATAGATGTAGACATATATTAAGCAAAGACCTAGATCCTACGGACAATTCTAACAGTCTCTCGCTGCGAGTGCGGCCAAACAGGCCCAGTCTCAGCATAATGCTACTCCCGAACAAAGTAGGGGAGCAGCGCTAGTTTTCAGACTGAGCCTTGACAGGGTGACGTTACGGGCGACACAACACACACGTGAAATTAATAATTGGAAAAATAAATTTAACAAAAAGGACAAATAATAAATAAATAAATATATATATTATATATCATTTTTACGGCAACTAAACCTAACAGAAAATTTGCATTTAGCTGACGGACATTGACAGCACAAGACCAAGGTTGAATAATGCGAATATGGTTGTAAATAATTATAAAACAGTTTGGAAACAATGCTACAAGTATTTTTCAATTTGACTATATGGTCCCAACTTTGTCATTAGACCAATTAGACCATTAGGTCTAGTCTTGCATTCTTGTCATACATAATCTATTGGTACGTTCTCATTTGTGTTCGTCATGTCACCGGCTTTTCTTGTTCGCCTGGCGTCAAAATGCAAGCAAAATGGCTAGGGGAACAAGGCAAAAAACTAAAAAAAAAGCAATTTTTTTGTCACGAAGTGTTCCCTTTTCAACATTAAAAAGTTTTAGAAATTACTAGACCGTAAAATGAGTAGTTTGTAATACTGAATGATTAATAGTGAAAGAACTTATGTACATATAAGTATGTACATTTCGTCAGGTGCAAACGCCTGACGAAATGTAGTCGCTATGCCTGATGTGAACTTCATACTTGCTCAGATAAATCGTAAAGATAACCTAATATTATAAATCATTGAAAATTTCATTTAGTTGCTTTCAATTGAGAATTGAGTGAATTTAATTATATTATTAATTACATTAATTCTATCACGAAATGTTACTTCTGAATACTTATTTTACATGTAAAGAAAAACATTATTTCTTCAAATAGGGTTGAAAAAAAAGAACGTTGTTATTTACGCATGCCATGTTACTTGATTTTTGTCTCCGCAATCAGAAAGTTTTTGTCGTACAGTAAAAAGTTCCTGAGTGGGTTTGAAAAGACTATGATGGTAATCCATTAAGCACCTTATTACGTTCAGTTTACAGTTATCAGTCAATTATCGTGAACTACACAATCATAATGATTGCCCTTACCGCAATTACTGGAGCATTTCCAATAAATCACATGAATTTTTCATTGGCAATCCATTTTGGACGAAGCATGTTTATGCGTTGCAATGTTACATGCATGTAAACGGGATTTTAACCCAAGTTGTGCGTTATTAATAGAAAATAATGGTGGTTATGCCAATAACACTGTTTCATTGCTTTGCAGTTAGCAGCAGATAGCTGGTTAGTAAAGCTTTCTTCAAATAGTTTGTTTTTTTAATTAAGTCGTTTTATTTTCTCACTAGCTTCTGCTCACGGCTTCGCCCGCGTGGTACCGGGATAAAAATTAGCCTATGTGTTATCCTGATGTATAAGCTATATTACTGAAAGTTTCATCACAATCTGTTCACTTGTTTTTGCGTCAAAGACTAACAAACACCTACCCTCACATACTTTCGCGTTTATAATATTAGTAGGAAGTAGGATAATAGTAAACTATGGACTAAGCTATGTATGGACTAAGGACGTGCCCATCTTCAAATAAAGTTTGGTTGAAATTTAGAACAGGCATATTTCGTGACATAGAATAACTCGTATGTCATAAGGAAATGGAGGCACCCATTTCTTATGGCATGCGATGCGTTAATTTTATAACCATGCAGATACGAGTTTAGATACTTCAATAAAAAAACTTTCATTTTATTACTTATACAACTTTGACAGAACATTATTATCAGCAATTGGGTCACAGGCCTCTATCTCAGAATGCAACGACAAACTGTCCTGAGTCCCATCCACTGACTCTAGAACCTGCTAGTCTCTCTATTATGGGTAGGTTTATCTACACAACTCGTGGTTAACTGGAAACAGTTTGAACAGACCAGTTAGCAGGCGAATAATGACAGAGAGACAGATATTATTTAATCTGATAAGATCTAATTTCTTCGCGAGGTCCATTCCATTTCGCACAAAAAGCGTACGGCTTACAGCTGGCCCGCGATTTTAATGAGATCAGTAATCGGTTTATTGGTTTCATTTCACGTTGTGGAGTCGTTCAAGTCTGATCGCAATGAACACATGTAATTTAGGCCCAAATAACGAAGTAAACAAGTTTACTTTGTTGGGCGTTTTAAGTAGGAAACAATTTTTTTTTTAAATCAAAGTTTTCTTTTCTGATAAAGTGAAAACATTTTGAACAACAGATGAAATAGAGATTATGAGAGTTGAGTTATATTTCGGACGGGACTTTAAGTAGGTGTAAGTGAGTACTTTACCTACTTACCTATAGGACCTTTTCAAAAGTAAGTTAGTTTTGACTTACAAGACATTTTAAAGGTGAAATTAGGAATAAACCTTTTCAATTATGTTAGTAAATAAAAGTTTATTTATTTGTTACAGACTTATGATAAAATGGTAGTCTTTTATTTATTACGTATGGTAGTATTTTTAAAACGTAAGTAATTGCTAAACAGATTATAAAATATAGGACTTTTAATTCTTATTGTTTCGCGAAGACTTCGATGCAAAAAGACCAATACAGGCTGCAGAGGCATTTGAGAGAGAATTCTAATGCTCAGCTGTGGGCTACAAGCTACATCTCTATATTTTTTCTCAGGTAAAAAAGTTATTACCAATAACTTTTTTCCTATTTAGGATATTATAAGGACTATATAACGTACTTTACTATTCTCCTGTTGACGTTTCTTTGTTTACTGTTTTTTGTTGCTGTTTAGAGTACCTTCGTCATGAGCACCGGGATATGGGATTTTTTTCTTAGTTTAATATTGTGTAGATAATTTAATTGATTATTAAAATAGTTTTTTTAAAAAAGCTTTAAAAATAGTTGTATTATTCTGTAAATAAGACTTAAGATTAAGACAGATAAGATACATATAAATAATAATTTGTGTGTGTAGCTTTCAGAGATAAATAAAATTAGAAACATTGTGTTCAAAAGAGCAGTGTGGGATGAATTAAGGTATTGTAACGGGAGTTGAGAAGGATATGTTGAGGTGGTTTAAGCATGTAGAAAAGATGGAAGAAACAAGTATAAAAACAAGAAATAAGATAGTAGTATAATATACTCTGACCTAATTGGAGGCATTCTAAAGAAAGATCAAGTCAAACGTACCTTTAACCAAGAAGCTGTATTAAAAATGTAATAAGGACGAATGAAGCGAAGATCGTATACAAGTGGAAATCCATGGTTTCTGCCTATCCCCCCAAGAAACAGGCGTGACCTTATGTGTATGTTATATATGTGTACAAGGAAAAATATAAGTTTTATATCGCTCGCCTTTATCGCTTTTATCGCCGAGAAATAAAGACAGTAGCCACAATTACATTGCATCTTTAGATTCAGAAAAGACCATTTTCGATTATAACGTCCAAGTTAGAAAAGCACAGGGCTAGAGCCTCAAATTAGTGAGTGATTATGAGACGAAAGGCACAGGTCCTACGTTCCCAGGTCCCAAGACACGGGATAAGCGCACTTTAAATTTACCTCCCGATGTATTGTACCAGATGCGTAAAACCAATTTCAGGGACGTTCCGCGAGTCCCAGAACAACGTGACAAACACACTTTAAATTAACCTCCCGACGTAATGTACCAGACGCGTAAAACCAATTTCAGGTACAATTTCAGGGACGTTCCGCGAGTCCCAGAACAACGTGACAAACACACTTTAAATTAACCTCCCGACGTAATGTACCAGACGCGTAAAACCTATTTCAGGTACAATTTCACGGGACGTTCCGCGAGTCCCAGAACAACGTGACAAACACACTTTAAATTAACCTCCCGACGTAATGTACCAGACGCGTAAAACCAATTTCAGGTACAATTTCAGGGACGTTCCGCGAGTCCCAGAACAACGTGACAAACACACTTTAAATTAACCTCCCGACGTAATGTACCAGACGCGTAAAACCAATTTCAGGTACAATTTCAGGGACTTTCCGCGAGTCCCAGAACAACGTGACAAACACACTTTAAATTAACCTCCCGACGTAATGTACCAGACGCGTAAAACCAATTTCAGGTACAATTTCAGGGACGTTCCGCGAGTCCCAGAACAACGTGACAAACACACTTTAAATTAACCTCCCGGCGTATTGTACGAGATACGTAAAACCAATTTCAGTTACACCATCAATTATCGAAAACACGGGTGGGAACCATTAAAATTATTTTATTAATTATTTTACAGTAACTGTTTCTATATACCTAAGTGTAGGTTATTTTATGGGATTTTAAATATTGCCTGGTAACTTTGAACTGAAATGTACACCTCGCGTTCTGAGAATAATTTATTATTCAATAAAATTTCCATGTTCTTTTAATATTGTGCTATTAAACTGAAAAAGGAGCTTTGGTGTTAACACCAAAGCTCCTTTTTGCGGAGGCGGAGGACAATTTGTGATAAAGCCGGGTTGCTCTAGAACAAAAAATCGTAGGCATGTACGATTAACTAGTGTTCCAATAAGCGGCGATGGGCTTGCGATCTGTCACTTGAAACGCTAACTGTTTGCAAAACGCGGGCATATACCAAATGTAATGTTGAGACGTGCCTCTGATTACGCTCTAGTTGGTAGTGCAAATATTGTCTCGGGTCTGCGTGTTCTGGCGTCTGTGTGCTCTTTTAAATAGGAAAGAGCAAGGTATTTTCTAGGGGAAAAGGGGGTCTATTTTCTATGTATAATATGTATGTATATAAGTAGTATATCAGTCATGTAGTTCTCATAATACAAGCTCTGCTTAGTTTGGAGCTAGATGATGCTGTGTTTAAAATGTCCAACGTTATTTATTTATTAAAGGTCTATTGCACTAAAATAAGTAATAGCACGGGCAGGCGATGGGACGCGGTGGGTCACAGCTGTGATACAGCTTGTAGAGGTATATACAGTTGGTTCTTAGTGCTAAACTAAAAGTAGATACCTAGGTAAGTTTAACTACATCATAATATACTCTAAGGTTTTCTTCAAAGAACTCGTTCAGTATATAAAACATTTTATACTCAGCCATGTTTTAATTGGTTATTTTTTTTCCAATTAACTATCGTGAACTTGACTATTCATATTGTAATACGTATATGTAGTGCACGGCGCGATGCGCAAGGAGAAAGTCGCAACCACTCACCCTGATGAAGACTCTCGAAATGAGTCGAAACTTAGTCGGTGCCTTCACCGATAGTGCAGTACGTAAAATTCCCGTTTTTACAATATGAATGGTATTGCAGTTTTTTGCATTCGATTTGTAAATCTTTAAGAAAGGTTTATAGATAAAGTTCACTGCAACTTACTAGGGACCGTTTAGATGGCAGCAAGATTGAGGGCAAAGTCGGAGCGGCACTCCCCTTTTGGAACAGCGCTGCCGAGACAAAAACCCAAAAAAACAAACTGTCATCGCACTGCACAGTCTATCAGGCGGAACTTCGGCCATATGCAGAGCCACACAAGAAATCCTAAAGCGCCCGGAAATCAGCTTCGGGATATACAGTGACTCTCGGTCAGCAGGCGCTGCCCCGGCTGTCAAACATCACGGACATATAATAAATAAATAAAATAAATAATGCTGGACATTTTCACACAGCATCATCTAGCCCCAAACTAAGCAGAGCTTGTATTATGGGAACTATATGACTGATATACTACATAATATTTTTTTTTGTAAATACATATATAATATACATAGGAAACACCCAGACCTGAGACAAATATTTGCAGGTGCAAACATTTGTCCCGTGGCGGGAATTGAACCCGCAACCTTCTGCGTCTCAGGCGGGCCTTCGCCCACTGCGCCACAGAGGTCGTCGATATAACCTCTGTGGCGCAGTGGGCGAAGAATATAAGGAGATTAAAAAAAAAATGTTTTTTGATACAAAGACAATTCAAAGAACGTTTGTAAATCCGTCTAATTAGTCCAAGAACGTTTCTCTACTTTTTCCTGCGTAGGGTTGAGTTTGACCCACGTGCCCGGCTCAGCAGATGTGCTATGACACCTGCCCTTGCCACCTCACCCATCACGCTCCAACCTCAACCAATCAATATAACGCTATCCCCCTCTGATGTGCTTATTTTTATGTAATTTATACAAAGTGACGGTAACTAGAATGGACCCCGAAGCGGTTATAATGACCACTGCTTCAGCTGGGTTGATGTGTTGTCGAGGAACGACTTGGTAAAAAACTCTTTTAATCATACTCTAACGAATATGAATGAATGAAAATACTTTACTGTACACCATAAAACAAAATAGACCAAATCTTCGTTCATTGTAAAGTATAATCAGCGGTCTAATCAATTATAAGCGATCTCTTCCAGACAATCGTTGAATGGAGAGGATACTGAGATATTGTAAGAGTGGTGTACATAAAAATCACAAAAAAAATCAACTATTGTATAAATTTTAAATAAAATAATACAACATACCTATAATAAATATGTTAAGATACGTACCTAAACATTTCATATACATACTAGCTTCTACCCACGGCTTCGATCGCGTGGTACCCGGATAAAAAGTAGCTTATGTGTTATTCTGATGTATAAACTATATTACTGTAAAGTGTCATCTAAATCCGTTCAGTAGTTTTTGCGTGAAAGAGGAACAAACATCCTCACAAACTTTCACGTTTATAATATTACTAGACTAGATTCTGCCCACGGCTTCGCCCACGTGGTACCCGGATAAAAAGTAGCTTATGTGTTATTCTAATGTATAAGCTATATTACTGTAAAGTTTCATCAAAATCCGTTCAGTAGTTTTTGCGTGAAAGAGGAACAAACATCCTCACAAACTTTCACGTTTATAATATTAGTAGGATACAAAAACATATATATCATTTTATACATACACATAAATATGTACATTATCATGATAACACGTCCCAAAAGAGCAAAACAAGACTCTGCAATACTATGTTTCAGTTCGGTGAAAGAGCTTCACACGATTGTTGAATACAGCCAGAGACGGGGCCTTCCTTTTTAAAACAGGAAATGCATTGTAAAGACTGAAGACTGAAAGCCTGAGCCGTAAAGAACTTTTCATAGAACCTAGTGCCGTCGGAGTTTCCAGTAGGAGGTTTTCTGATAATCAAAGGACACGGGGGAGATGGAAGCTGTGATGGAATTCAAATTGATCTTATATAGGACTAGCTACGCCCCGCGGTTTCACCCGCGTAAATTTCGATTCCGTTGGAATATCGGGATAAAAAGTAACAGTAAAGTATTTTACTGTTACATAAATACCCTTGATGATAAAACTATTTATTTGAATAAGAATTAATACAGCGATTCGAATGTAACCAACTTTTGTTTCTACCGGGCGAATTAATTAAATTTTAGAACACAACAGCTGCTATTGTGACTTAACTATGATAGTTAGATGAATTTCCTCGAGGACTTTTTTGTAGGTAATAATGAGTACTTTAATCATGTAGTACATCATTTTTATGTATCATCAATAGTTTTCTCAGCGCATGCCAAATAATGAATTTTATTGGCAAAATTTTACTACGTTGGGTTACATTATTGCAATTTTCTTAAGGATCTCTATTTTTTAAATAAATTAAAGCCTATGTTACTTCCTAATAATTTAGCTTTCATTTGGTGAAAAAAATGGTTGAAATCGGTCCAGTAGTTTCGGAGCCTATTCGATACAAACAAACACACAAACAAACAAAAAAATATTTCCTCTTTATAATATTAGTATAGATAGAATCAAGGGATTTTCTTGGAGATAAGGTATTTTCTAAGTATATGTATTTACAAATCTCAAAGGGGGAATATTATTTATTATGCGCATAAATATTACCTTAATGTAAATATATGTGGCTTAGGTAGCCCCCGCGTACCGAACGGCAGGCCACGGGTTCGAATCCCACTGACGTAAACTTTTGGGATATTATAAAAACTTAATATAATTACGTAATTACTAAAATAAGCTGTTGTATCTATATGGAAAGATCATTAAAAAGTTAGTACATTGAGCCCAAAATATACTTACTTTATCACAGTAAAAATGCGAACACTTTAAAATACTGCTATGGCATTTGAAAAAGCTGCCCTCCAAGTAATTAATATATAATTAGGTACAGATTTCTGCAAGGCGAGTGTTGCATGGTTCAATGCTCAGCCACTTTTAGGCATTGTTCGATTTCAGACGTCTGGATTTTGTATAATTGCATATATTGTGTCCCTACATTATAGCTGTAATATTCATGTATATTTGTTTATATGTACATATCAGTTGCCTATCTATTTTAGGCTATAGGTACTAACATCTGAAAGCTTATTATATGATAGCAAGTGGATGTGAAGTGAAACAGGCCGACCGCAGGTGCGACTGTTATTCCATTAAAATTTAATACAGATGTCGCGTGCGCCGCCTTTTTACCTCACGACGAAGCTCCATTATAATTAAAGAATATTATTTTGCCGTAAAACTGAAGTTGCATTGGCTGCTTGCTTGCGCGCGAGTACAGTGTCGCCAGCTCGTTTTTTTTATCGCTAGAACTCGCATCTTTTAAATTTATATGCATTCAGCCTTTTCAGTAGGTACTAACGCACTGATTTATCTAGTTGGCAACTCTTTCAGGTCCTGTACTATGCTCATCGTTTATTGTAAATTAATAATCATTTATTGTAAGTATTGTCTGGGATACCAACGAGAGAGTGGATTCCAGTTTATAGTCAGAACTACTCAAACCTGTGATTGTTGAAAAATTGTAGGCTTTCTTACTAAACGTTTGAAGTTTAATCACTCCATAATTTTATCGATAACTCAATAACTCTTTTCCTATTCTTTTCTATCAGTAAACAAAGAAAGGAGTTGTAATTTTTCATTTCACAAATGTAAACTAATCGAAATGAAGCAACATTATTACATAAATGTTTAATAGAGTCGAGTCGGCGAAGCTTCGAAGGCTTAGATAAAAATTTCCATTTGTTGCAATTTAAGATTATAGCATCTTAGCTCGGACCAAGTTGGCAACACGGCGCGCGACCGCCACGCGCCGCGCAACGGGACCCGCGGATATCGCGATTATTTCTTTATCAGCTTAACGATTATTAAAACGAGTTCCGGAATGTTTTCGTTGGTATGATAATGTTATTATTTTAAAAACGAACGCGGGTAATCTCCACCCGTCTCATTTTCCTGAAGCAGACATGAATAAATAAGATTTTTAAGTTCCACATTCAAATTTGATGTTATCACGAGTCGCTTCTTGAAATCATAAACGCGAAAGTTTGTGAGGATGGATGTTTTTACTCTTTCACGCAAAAACTACTGAACAGATTTTGATGAAATTTTACAGTAATATAGCTAATACATCAGAATAATACATAGACAACTTTTTATCCGGGTACCACACGGGCGAAGCCGTGGGCAGAAGCTAGTTTTTTTTTATAATGTTGGACATATTCACACAGCATCATTATTCACAGCATCTAGCCCCAAAGTAAGCAGAGCTTGAGTTTTGGGAACTTCATGATTGATATACTACTTATATACATATTTTTTTGTAAATACATACATATTATACATAGAAAACACCCAGACCCGAGACAAATATTTGCAGATACAAACATTTGTCCCACGGCGGGAATCGAGCCGCAACCTTCAGGCGGGCCTTTGCCCACTGCGCCACAGAGGTTGTTAGTTATTTATAATATTATTTAAGAGGAAATGCAGCTACAAGACATGCGTAGTCCATGGACTTATAACACAACCTAGCATGATAGGCATTTGTGTGTGAAGCTCAGTGTATACATTAAATTATTCGATTTAAAATACTTACATGGTCACATGGTACCACCATTACCATGGAAAATTAGGTAAAATCTAATTTTCTTATAGGTATATAAGAAAATTAGATTTTTGTAACAGTGGACACTAGTCCGTGTAGACGCCACGCTCTGCAATAAATAGATAAGTGAGTCACACCGCTACTAGATGGCACCACCGTACCCGAACTAGCTGGCTGCGCACGTAACACCATTTTTTGACCTTTCTATCTTTATGAGTTTAGTGTTTTTATATTTTTCTAATACTTGTGCAATAATAAGTGTATCTATCTATAATTTTTTCAAACATGTCACCACAAGCGTTTCTTTTTCAGGCTTTGGTACACTAAAAAGTCAGAAGGATGGATCCTTCTGACTAGAAAATGTTTATTTGCCAGAACATTTGTACAATAAGGTCTTAGATTAAATTGACGTTCAACTATGTTCTACCTTAACTAGGTATACAGATGTTATTAAATTAATATGGATAGTAAAGAAAAAAGCTACAAATAATTGATTAAACTGGCGAAATTATCATTTTAAATAAAAAAAATGGTTTCAATAATTAAAAATAAGCCATTTGTGGTTGCGGTCACATCTAGCTCGCACATTTCCACATAGCCTCTATTATTTAGTAATTATCAAAAGTATTTGAATTCTTTATGGATAAAAAGAAATTATACTACGCTTTTTAGGGTTGGCGATGATGGTGGGCTCATATCAAACATTAACGGGCTCGTAAAATTATAATAAGCAGCATACGACCCACCTGATCGAAGGCAGTTACCGTCGCTACATCTGCACCTCCTGGGACATTGCTAATCGAAAACTTAACATTTAATGAAGAATTTTAACGAGGATAAAAAAATTGTTACGTCTGAATCCTTTCACCATACTGGTATTGGATTGTAAATCCGCATTATAATTCAATATTCCAATCAGGAAAAAATGGTAACAGACGAACAATGAAACCACCAAATTTATATTGAAAACGGTTATGATTCCCTATATTTCGGCACAGTTGCATGTATCATAATCTCTGGACGAACTGAAGTCTTTGCGGGTTTTGGTTGTTAGTGGACAGACAAATTGATCTACCCTCTTTCTCAAATTGTGTGCCGAAAAATTGGGAAATATTAAATCTCACAGATCATGGTAGATATTCCGTTATTAGTAAGAAATAGGTGGTTTGATTGTTTGCATGTGACCATTTTTTCCATAACGAGCATTACAATACATTCTGTATTATAATTAATATATTTAATTTATTTTCATTAAGTTATTATATTCATAGCCATGAAAATTTTAAAAGATAAATCAAACCATATTTTATGGGAAACACATATACGGGCTCCTTACGCCCGGGTACGAAACGAAGGCGGTATAGAACGAGATAAAAATCTCCAGATTCGGGCTGCTGAACGCAACTGTGTGTAATACGGTTCGGTCATAGCACCGGGCCGGACGCCCAAGACAATAGCTGCCAGCTTCCAAGCTGATCGATATTATAACTAGTGATGTTCTGAATATCCATATCTGTTTCCGCATATACGGAATAGAAAAACATACATGTATCGATAAGCTCACGCCTGTTTCCCGGACGGGATTGTCAGACAATCCTGACATACTTATATTGCTTTATTCACTCTCATTATATCCTTCATGCATGCTCGCCGCATTATCTAGCCCCCAAAGTAAGCAGATCTTATGTTATGGGAAAAACATGATTGATATACTACTTAATAATTATATACACTTTTTTGTTACATAGATATAAAAAAAACCAGAACAGAATAAATGAAAATACTTTATTTTGTACACCAAAAATAATATTAATAAACTGGATGTTGTTGTACAGTCAGCGATAACAGTTTATCAAACTAGTGATGTGATCAATTTACAATGAGAATTTGCAAAATCTCTTTTTCTTTGGATTTTATAATGAAAACGTAACTTTAGATTTCAAATACATAGTTATGGACCAAGGTGTGTCTTCAAATGTTGCTCATTGTATTATTTATAAACCTTTTCGGTCTCATTACGAAACGTGGTTTAAATCGGTGGTTTATCTCTCAGAGTTAGACCAGACTTTAAATGATTTTCCTGATTTTCCAATATAAATTATTATAACAAAGCATACAAGGTTTAAAATTGAATGTTTAAATAAAATTGCCGACAGTCAATTTGACGTTTCAAAAAAAGGTTTGATATAAATAACTGCTAAAAGATAAACCAGGCGGTCACCTAGTTTATTTCTATCATAACTCAACCTCTTTTTGAGAACCTACTTTCTTTTAGTAGGCAATCAAAATTATGTTTTGTTTGTAAATCATATTGACACCCCACGGTTGTAGACCTTATTCCCTTTGCCATAATATTACTTTTTCGATAAGGTATATTTAAACCTTGGTTTAGTGTTTTTGACAGAACTCGAGTTGAACTCGAGTTTAGGCCACGTTTCGTAATGAGACCGTATGTGTTTATTTTAGTGTGTTGACTAACTTTATCCAACGCTTACAATGTAGAAGTAAGGTAAACTAAAGGGAAACTAGTGTCTAGTAGAAAATATCTAGATATCTGAGCAAGCAATCGTTGAGCAGCGTTAATGCTCGTGGATACTTATACCCATAAGTTAGAAACTACGATTGATATTTAATAAAAAAAACTATTATCCACAAAACTAAAATAAATTCTTATTAAATCAATTTTACAAAAATAAAGTACAACTCGATAAGCAAAGTAACAGGCTATTTTACGCTAATCCATAATATTCCAGAAATATTTAAGTATTAACATCGAAATCTTTGGAATGCCAAGCGTACAAAGTCGCGGGTACGCTTTGAGATTTTCCATAGAGAAGATAGTTACGCAATATAATAATATTATAATATAATTTAGTTATACGAGTATGTGGGTGTCTGTGGTATTCTAGGTATCTATAATCTGATATATTTTATATTGTCCAACTGTCACTTTCTGAACTGTATATTCAATACAGATTTCTTCACCATTGGTAACAAGGCCCTTTTCGGCATAACATAATGTAGGATGACCAAAAAGTCATAACTAACAAATTTGATGTCCGATTCCGATCTATAAAATATCCGTATCCGTATAAAATCTGTACGTTTTACTCCATCACTTCTTCCAAGACAATAGCACCCGATCGATATTAAAATCAGGCAATCTCGGCGCGGTGTAATCTCACAAATATTTATTGTATGTCAAAACAATATGCCGAAATGAAGGCTATTGCAGTTTTTACAAATGCGTCTGCTTCGCTCCGAGCGCTCGTTAGCGTGACGTATGGTGCATTGTGAACATCCTTACCTACTTACTAGGGATGTGCAAAGTGCGACACAGACTTAAAAAAATAAAAAGACGGGATGGATGTCTTATTGCACACTTTTACTCGAGTGGTAGAGCACTTTGTGAAAGTGCTCGTCAGTGGAAGTATTGCCACCATACCTATTTCTGCCGCCAAGCAGTAATGCTCACATTGCTGTGCTTTGAAAGGTATGGGCGCCGGTGAAATAATAAGGCACATAAGATTTTTCATCCGTCTCAGGGTCGGCAACGTGCGTTTTTAATGAGTGATACCTCTGAGTGATATCTCCGGTATTGCAAGTAATTTACCACTTTAGTTGTTTAATTCACTGATTGATCGTGATTGGAATTTGTTACATGTTTATTATTTTGTTTTGTCTCAAATAATTATGTGTTATTTTTTTATTTACAATCTTACAAGGTTTATGGACAACCGCTAAATATTTTTTTAATCTAAGTGTTCTCTGTATTCGTATTCGTATTCGTATTCGTATTCGTATTCGTATTCGTATTCGTATTCGTATTCGTATTCGTATTCGTATTCGTATTCGTATTCGTATTCGTATTCGTATTCGTATTCGTATTCGTATTCGTATTCGTATTCGTATTCGTATTCGTATTCGTATTCGTATTCGTATTCGTATTCGTATTCGTATTCGTATTCGTATTCGTATTCGTATTCGTATTCGTATTCGTATTCGTATTCGTATTCGTATTCGTATTCGTATTCGTATTCGTATTCGTATTCGTATTCGTATTCGTATTCGTATTCGTATTCGTATTCGTATTCGTATTCGTATTCGTATTCGTATTCGTATTCGTATTCGTATTCGTATTCGTATTCGTATTCGTATTCGTATTCGTATTCGTATTCGTATTCGTATTCGTATTCGTATTCGTATTCGTATTCGTATTCGTATTCGTATTCGTATTCGTATTCGTATTCGTATTCGTATTCGTATTCGTATTCGTATTCGTATTCGTATTCGTATTCGTATTCGTATTCGTATTCGTATTCGTATTCGTATTCGTATTCGTATTCGTATTCGTATTCGTATTCGTATTCGTATTCGTATTCGTATTCGTATTCGTATTCGTATTCGTATTCGTATTCGTATTCGTATTCGTATTCGTATTCGTATTCGTATTCGTATTCGTATTCGTATTCGTATTCGTATTCGTATTCGTATTCGTATTCGTATTCGTATTCGTATTCGTATTCGTATTCGTATTCGTATTCGTATTCGTATTCGTATTCGTATTCGTATTCGTATTCGTATTCGTATTCGTATTCGTATTCGTATTCGTATTCGTATTCGTATTCGTATTCGTATTCGTATTCGTATTCGTATTCGTATTCGTATTCGTATTCGTATTCGTATTCGTATTCGTATTCGTATTCGTATTCGTATTCGTATTCGTATTCGTATTCGTATTCGTATTCGTATTCGTATTCGTATTCGTATTCGTATTCGTATTCGTATTCGTATTCGTATTCGTATTCGTATTCGTATTCGTATTCGTATTCGTATTCGTATTCGTATTCGTATTAATTATATGACAATTACTATAAAAAAATGCACTCCGAACTCCGAATGCGCCTCCGAAATCCTCCACAGACACATCCTTACGCAGTACGGAGGTAAAACCTGGGTACAATGGAGGGCGGGGCAGCCCGGAGGCAACGCGAACAAACTCACTCCCACATAGGACAGTTCACACGGAACACTCGAGAAACAAACACTATCTGGCGCATCAATAAGCTCCTCTACTCATATGAAAGTGAACTGGAAAGTGCTTTGAAGTGGTCTATAATAGTCATGTTTAAAAACATCAGTTCATCTCAAAATCCTCATTATTGCATGACAACGAAATCGGGTAGTGTATGACTACCAGAGGCGAATTGAGATCCAATAGGCTTGCAACATGTCACATGGAATGCCAACTACTTCAAACGCGGGCAAGTGCCAAATGTAATGTTTGGACGTCTGACTAACCCTACTTGGCCTGACTACCCCCTAGGAATACAGTCGCGAGCGTGTATGTATGTATGTGGAGATCCAGGGGTGAATAAAACCAATAATGAAATTCCTTTAATAACTACCCTTAAAAATCTATGTTATGATATTAATGGTGAAATAAATGAAAACTGAAGTTGTCTGATCAATTATTAAGGCTCCAATATATTTTGATTTTGACAAGTACTAGGTTTAGGTTTGAAATTTTACCGTATTTTTTTATGAAATATTGGCTTCCGTATGGTTGCTACAGGTCAGCAAACCATAGATTATGAATGCCATATTAGATCTATTCTGATAAACGCAAACAGATCTGTTGTTCTAAGTCTTAAATGGGTATATCTGAACAAATACAATACTATGTAACTTGAATCCGTATTTCGTATTTTTTACCATGTATCTAGTTCACGCTGGATCCAAAATTGCGTCCAATTTGTTAGTTAAGCGTTAAAAAATCGGGTTTCTAAAAAAAATAATGTTCGTATGATGTTTACTTTTAAACAAGTGAAAACTAGCTAACAACTAATCAAATGTGACTTAGAAGACACGACAAAAGAATTTAAAAATAATAAACTTCTCTAGGGATTAATTATCACATTAAATACTACATATTTCTCACAATCGTGAATTGCAGTCCTAACGTTCCTTGTAAATAAAAGTAAATCAGTGCTTGCAGTGGCGTTTGAAGCCACGTCCGTCCTGCGGGCGCCGCCCGGGCCACGTCCGGCAAATTACAGGGTTACCACCAGTTAGCGTCTCAGAGGTGTGAAGATTGCAGTTATTTGCGCCACTGACAGTACCCGCGAGCTGCTGTCGTCACGTGCTGCAGACCTCTTTTATAAGCCTCTTAAGGCGGTTGTTCACTGAGAAATCTGTAGCCGACACTTCCGTGACAGACAAGACATCTGAATATAAAAAAAAAGTTAGTTCGTCCTCGAAAAAATATAATGACCACATTTTTTTATTATTTCAAACGTCAGCAAATAGAAAAACCATACGTAGTATTTTCAATTAAACTCAATTTCAATCAATCTAACCACAATAGTTCTTTTTTAAGTCTCATGGTATCAGTAATCGTACTAGGCCTATCCTGTAGAATATTCTGTGTAGCAAAGTTAATTTATTTATTATTTAAATTTATTGAAAATTGCATACGTTTCAGAATGTACACATTAAGAATGCTAAATAAATGATTTCTTTATTTTTTTCACTTCAAACTACAGGAGTCTCCAAAAGTTTAAATAAGCTATCAAAAGTTTTTATGGTGCTTGAGTAAATTAACTAAGAAAACCTTCCACGAAACCTTACCTTACTTAAGTATATGAACCATTTCATTTTTATGATTTCAAACACATTTATAAAATCTAATTTCCCACTCAGTGTGCATCAACCTTAAAACATTACAATAAAACGTCACACTCGGGTGAAGCACCGCATAAATGAACCTAAAAATTATGTTTGCGAATTTCAACATTAAAATAAAATGTTCATAAATGCATGTTATTATTGAAAGAGGATTTTTAAAATATCTATTGATGTAAAAAATTTAGATTGTGGTTTATTGAATTCGATGCTCTGATTTAACATTTCGAGTTTTATAATTTCAAAGTTGGCGACCAACATTCACAAGTTTTAAAATGTTCCAAATAATAATTTCTTGGTCTTATCGTCAGTTCAAAAATAGTCTTAACTTTTTATAAGAGATTTATAAAGTAGAGAATGATGCATTGCCGCTCAAAGTCAAGAGCCCAGTTAAATAATAAATAAATTCATCACTTTTCAATCATTAATCCGGCGGCATTGAGTCGAATTCAAAGCCGAATAAAAAACACAATAGGATTATACCAACCTAATGGGCAGCCCAACATGGGCATTAATCTCGTCATACAATATTGATGTGTCCACTATTTATGGGCGATGCTTAGCGATCATAAAGTCAAAATGCCTTATTAATGTGTGAAGAAGCTCACCTCCTTTAAAACAATATTCGCTTGACATATTCTTAAAGCTGCCTTTAACCGATCCAGTGTTTTGACCCAGTAACTTAAAAAAAACTATCAAGTCAAGTTGATTGTCTGAATCTTTTAGATTTGGCCGCGAGTAATATCGTAAATTCATTTTGTTCTAGAGAAGAAGATTCTAAACAGTAATAATTGATCTTACATTTTTTGATCTTAAAAAAAAATCATATTTGTCACTTTGTTTATTCGTCTTACTTGGTTCTTTCGTGGTCACCCTGCTTTAGGTTGGGTGACCGAAAACCGGAAGATGTAGTAAGGATGATCTGAGACAGAGACTTTTTTTGATCCCAAGCAACACGTCTTATTCTATAGGCTAAATATATGTATTGTTAACGAAATCCAGAAATGTCGGCAACGCGAACGACCGGCCGGCTATATAAAGAGCTTCACTTCTTTTCGAGACTTTACGCTGTGCAGTCGTATTTTAATGAGTTCATGTTTTATTACAGCAAAATTATTGTTTTGATTGTTTTCCTCGTAAATATTAATAATAATTCGCCAAGGGGTTTTTATAATTTTCCTTTTTAAAAATTGTTTTTTTTAAACATCCCTAATAATATAGTATTAACCATTTGTTTGTGTTTATTAGTTAAAATAATCATATTTTATATCTTCTTCTGATGGGCGGATGACATTCTAAATGATGCAGGAAGTCGATGGATGGAAACTGTTAACTTTTGTTCATGACATTTTTTGTTGCCGGCTCTGCAGTGGGCTTCTTCCGCCTGATAATGATGCTGTAAAATGAAACTCAATTATAGTTTTGATGACGTCGGTGGCATGGCCAGTTAGTAGATGACATTTGGGTGTTTATTTATATTTAGATTTTTTGAAACTTAGGTATTATGTTTGCGTTCAATGCAAATTCAATGCAAGCTTCGTGCTACTGGATTGCAATACTGGATTAAAGAACTGGATCAGTTAAACTCAGCATAGAAGGTACCCCGCCGCGCTCGTTAGTGAAATATTTCGTTATCACAGACGGAATACAATTGAATGTGAACGTCAAAAACATAGGTCATCATTTTAATATGACAATGTTGTATTTGTATTATAAGCGACAAAAAAGAACTGGCCATTTCTAAGCTTTCGACGCATCTTGATGATAACTTTTCAAAACAAAAAATACGAATTTTCATTTTTTAGCACAAAAGCCCCAAGCCTCTCTCATATGGAGTGTAATGTCCGTATAGTATTTTCTAGTTGGAAAATGTAGTTGACTAGCTACTGCCCACGGCTTTGCCCGCACGGTACCTACCTACCCGGATAAAAAGTAGCCGATGAAAAGTAGCTTTTACCGTTAAAGCAGTTTCTGCAAAAACGAATTTGTTCGATCGTTTTTTCGTCGACTTAAGTTGCAAAGTTGGTCTCCACGTAAAGCTCTTTTATTTCACTGGTATAATATACAGCCTATATCCCTGAATGTCCATTATAAATATTGGTGAAATAATTTTGTAATCGGATGAGTATTTTCAGAGATTACCTCCTAAATACAAACTTAAAAACTTTGCCTTTTTATAATTAATATATATGCCTTTTTAATATATATGAGTGTGGATATTTTGGAAACTTGAAACTTTTATAGAATTTATTTAGATTCAGCTGCTTACTGCACTTACAGTATAAACCAACTCGTGCAGTGAGCCATTTACAATATTTTAGCTTAGCTAAACAATTAACTAAAAAAACTGATACAGCTGTTTAAAATTTATTAAAATTTGAAAAGTGTACGTCAATTTCTGGTTTCTGAGCAAGCAAAGCATTGAGCAGATTTAGAGCCTGAGTCGTAAGAGCATACCGGGCAGTTTGCGTTCGCACCAACGGGACCGCAAACAGAGGTGGCGCGCGCAGACGCCTCCTCTCTGGCACATATAACTTTCCAATACCTATACCATCACGTATTGCTATCAGTGGTCCTTTGATGTGTGGTGTTTAAACCTATGAAAAACCTTTCTAGAAATCATACAAAACCATCGTACAAATATAATAAATGCGAAAGTCTCTGTGTGTGAATGTTTATTACGTATCTCCGTAACTACTAAACCGGTTTTCATGAAATTTAGAATGTAGATAGTTTAGGTTCTGGAATAACACATAGGCTAATCTAATTATCGAAAATCAACACCTAAGTGGGTTAAACAGGGTGGTAAAGTTTCTATGAATTTTAATTCTTTTGTTGCTCAAAACTCTGTATAAATAAACTTTAAAGTAAATAATGTGTTTTTTTTAAACTATCCTTTGGGGTGTGTAATTGAGTTCTAAACTTTGTATGGAAAATTGTAATCCTTGGTTCGAGTCATTCAAAAGTTGGTGGACTTAGTTTGAAGCCTGGAGACGGTCATCCGCTACTTTTATCAACATAACACGCGGGTGGAGCCGCGGGCAGAAACTAGTTACAAATAACTGCATGTCAGTCGATAACGCCGTTTCACATTTCATCATCTATTGCATATCCTAGGGCGGCGTCATTTATTGCAGGCTTGAGCCAATAAAACTTATCTAGAAACCACTTTTGAAGTCATACAAAGCTAATTTTGGAATATGGTGAAGCCGCTTTAAAAGATAAATGGTAACAGACACACAAACAAACAACCTCTTACCCCAAAAACATAAACGAAGTAAAAAATGAGCATCAGAACTTAAAAATGCAGTACCATTGTCAAAGTCACAAAGTTGACTTTAATCTGCTCAAGAGACATTCGCTTTCAAATCACGTTCTGATTGAATGAGATTTTAATCTGTTTTCCTTTCAGAATCTCTGCGCCCTCCCTCAACTTTTGATCGTTGAATAATTTACCTTTGCATACGTTTGTTCTAAGCTACCCTTCAGAACATATAAATCAAGATAATATTCAATTTTGATTTACTATAAAGTGTAGCAGAATATATACATATAATAGCAGAAATGAACCTTTTTTACTTATTCCGTAGAAGGAATAAGACAGTTTTTTTGCCTTAGCACTCAACCATATGGTTATTACTTCATGTTCTTCAATAGTTTACTAGGTAAGACGTTACTCAATACATAAGATTTTTTTTGACATATTTTTTTTGGAAATGAGTAGATAAAACCGTACGCTGAAAATTATCCCAGACAATGACATTTTTAGCCGTCTGTCTAGAAATTTCATCATCCACCTATCGTCTCCATCATTCGACAAGCTATTAAAAAGAATACTGAAAAATCAAAACAGTAGGTATCAAAATCTTCTTCCTATAATTTAACAAAATAATTTACTAACAACATACTATTTTAATTACATTTCAGTATGACTTTTTAATTAAGTAGAAAATAACGTTACAGGTCACCACGCTCTCAAACGAATAAAGTTCCATCACCAAAAAACCATAAATCATTACAGAACCCAATTGAAATTCTAACCGATATCCACAATAAGCCATAATCCATAATAGCCGAATAATCCAGAGCAACGCCATCTTTAATTCACGTAAAATTTAATGATGCATTTTATGACACAGTAACCCTTGGATGGCTCTATCTTTTTTATACATCTGTACAACGTTTAGCAATTGTGACGATTGTGAAGGACAGCCTTAATACGGTTGTTCCCCTACTTCACTATATCCTTGAAACCTTCATCGGAAGCATTAAAATTCAACATTCACATGAGTCCATGTTCTTGCACACACATTTGTTCTCGTGGACAAGATCTCCCCCTAGATTTTAAGCCGGTGATGGACAGATCCAGTAACTGTTTTTATAATCGGATGAATAGTTAAGTAGATTACCTCCTACATTAAAATTTACAAACTTAGGTAAATTTTATAGTTTTTATTATATTATAGAGTAGAAAAAACTCAATGCGGACAAAATCAGGTTCCGCTAGTCTTCTTAAAAAACAGTTGCGTTAGTTAAGGACTGAAGAGCAACGTAAAGCCTAGCCCGAACACATAGAATTCTTGCAATTTTTACCGCATAGGCCTTCAATATTCATTACAAAAGGCTCATTTACATTTCTTTGTCCTCGGGACACACCGACTGGCGATTTGTTAAGTAATATCAGGTATTTGTCTACAAAACCCGGCATTTATCAACTCGAATGCAGTAAACTTACCATGCATGCCGCTCTTTCCAATTTATGTTTCGATTGTCGAATAGCCACAGTTTTATTATGCATTCATTTAATACCAAATGAATCGAGACTCGTATCGTAGTCTCGTAATGTGGAAGTACCATAGCTGACAGAAAGGTAAGTAGAAAATAATGCATAGAAGCATGCAAGGCTTTTACTTGGTGTTATTGTTATATACGTTTTCTTCTCGCTATGCTAACAGGACATGTGTAAGGCCACCTACACTAACACCGGATTCCAATTACAGCCGTTTACGGATGACGTTTTTCTGCGAAAACTGCGAATCAAAATATTGTAGTTTTTAAAAAGGTAAACAGACCCTGAGTAAGCTTTGGCTGAAACTAAACTAAGTAGGTACTTAGGTATATTTACATACATACATATAGTCACACCTGTTTCCTGGAGGGGTAAGCAGAGACCACAGATTCCAGTTACTACGATCCTGGCATACCTCTTTCGGTTCATTAATCCTATCGCATTCTTCATACAAGCTTTCTTGTTTAGTGTACTCTAAGTAGATATATTTAGTAGTTATGATTCGGCCTAATCGTGAGTGTGTTTTGTTTTGTTTGCTTTTTACATAAGACGAGTACAGTTACAAAAATAATTAAACCCGTAATCCAAAAGTATAAATTCCTAATTCAATTTTAGATTCTTCTAAGGTGAAGATAGAGGCACCAAAGCTGAGAGTAATATTCAATATTACGTAATTAAAATAGTTAGAACTACAAATAAAAGAACATAACGTTCCGTTCCATCCAAAATTATGACTTAATAAAATGTAACGTGTGTCGTATTTCATGTAGTGATAAAAGAAACGCTATTCGTTGAAAGTATTTACATTGCGACGTACAGTACTATCTACGGTAAAAGTTATGCGCTTCGGAAAACTTCGTATATCTTCGGATGTATTACTAATTGTACGCAAAATATTATCATTTAAATACAATTACAAGTACAATTTGGAATTATAATACTCAGCAAGATAATCAAAATGAACTGAAACACAATAAGTTAATCTACCATGATCCTTCGAAGGAAAAGAGTCCACTCTTTTCTATTATAGATTTAGGTCATTGTCACCATTTTCATGCATTCCTTTGTAAATGCTTATTTTCATCAAAAAATATTATTAGCTCGCCTGTGTGCGATTCGTATACAAGTGACATAATGTGTAATACTGGGTAAAAAACTATACCTTTTCAAAATTTCATCCAAATTATTTCATTTGGTTCGAAGATTCTTTACATCTAGTGATTGCTTCATAGTCTACTTTCATTTATTTTAAATGTTAAGACATCTTTGAACACTTAGTTTCGTCAAGTTTTACGTTACCCTAAACTCCTTATCGAGCCCGTTACGTGACATTGTGAATGAACTTTAATGGGCTGTAGGAGCGAGAAATCTATTAACCACGCCTCGAGTGTGCTCCCAACAGACTTTAATTTGTATTTGATATTTTTTAATGCGTCCCCAAAATTGGATTCAATAAGCCGTGCATTTGATATTTGAAGCTTTTGAAGACTTTTAAGTATGGAGGTTCTAAAAAAAATTCTAAATTATGATTATCACAAATATATTACGTCCCTGAGAAAGAGTTTCAACTTTTATATTGATTCACAAAAACTACTTTAAGAAAATATTCATCTAATATTAATCTTCAACGATAGTAGGTATGCTGTTGAATACTACGTATTAGTAGTGCTATCAGTTGTATAATAGCTAAAGCCAAACTCACTTTATGAGTTGAAAATTCTAAATGATTCTTGTGATTTCAATGTGTGTACCTATTGACTTTGACATCATCACCTATCAGCTCAAAGTACCGAATCAGTGCACATAAATCAGTAAAACAATGCTCGGTACTTTAAAGAGGGCTTACATAAGTCAATTGAATCACGTACTAATAAATTCAAAGGATTGACTGCGCCGTGTGGTGAGAACTCGTTGATACCGACAGAAGCCGCCATATTGCGGGGGCATAAATCGGAGATACATTGTAACACGAAGAAAACAGCAGTGCAACTACAGAGATAGGCTAGTCTTGAGTTTGTTGTATTTGTTATTTGAAGGAAGTGACGGATAAGATTGGTAACATCTTAAAGAGCTTCTCAATCAAGTCAGTTTTAATTCCTCTCTCTCAAAAGTGGCTAAGTAGCTTCGAAAACCAAAGGACGTGGTACCTCTGCAAATGCCAGGTGTTTATAAAATACACATTAAGATTTAACCTCAATGGGGCTAAGAAAAATCATTACCCGTGAATCCATGGTGCAAATGTCACAGAAATACATTTATTGGTTGAATTATATTTTACAAATATATTTTAATTATCGGACTAGCCTCTCACCAAATGGGCGAAAAAATAGCAAACTCTCGCATCGAACTTAAGGAACTGCCCCATATACTGCTTAACTTGCCTTTTAAACACACAAGTAACCAGTAGTGAATGCTACTTTTACCTATTTGTGTTAGTTGTATAGAAAGTTGCAACCTACTTGCTTGATAAAATTTGGCAAGCTTATTATAAAGGAGAAATAACTCCAAAGTGGCTTTACTTCAAAGATATTGCGAAATGTGTACGCATCACGTGTCGTGCATGACTGTGTGCGTGCGTGTATCGAACTGAAGTCTTTGCGAAGATAGAACACTGATTTAAATACACAGTGTAAGCGTCTTTGACTTCAATGGGCTCTGATATGAACGATGGCCCCGCGCACCGGCCGAGTAAACGGGACGTTTTGACAACAAACGATGTATGAAATGAAATATGAACGCGGCGAGTCCATGTGACTGCGGTATGAATGTGATTTCAATGTTTCTGTGTGCATTGTACTGCAGGCGGTTAGACGGAACTATCTTCATCATCAACCATCTGTAGAAGGCAACTGAACATGAGCCCATCCAAATACGTGCCATGTCGAAAGTCCTTCGGCAACCTCCACCCATCAACTTCTCTCGGTCAATCGGGTGGATTGCGTCGTTGGTCATTCGAGCTTTTTTGGAAGTAACCCTGGTTTTGGATTATAGAGGCACCTGTTTAATAAATGAAAGAACAGCCAGCAGGCACATAGTCCTGACCCATACTAATAAACAAATATCTGCGGAACATGAAAAGTTGTCCCGCAGTTGGAATCGAAACTGCATCTCTAGTCTCAACCGACTCACCCGCCACATCACAGAGGGCGTCGTTATTAAACACATTTATTCATACAACCATGTACAAGTTGGTATATACAAATAATACAAATGAAACACCTAGCTAGATAGTAGTATCTAAAGACCATTGCAAACGATCCATAGATAGATCCAGATAACTAACAGACGGAAGCGTTCCCAAAACGTTTGCTCCATTACCACGCCGAATAGCAATGCTGATTGAATTATATAATAAGATATATTATTAGATGAGAGAATATTTGCTTGCGTAATGAATGGTAAAGATATAAAAGACACTAGAAGATAGATATTTAGATTACAGAATTCCTCATAGCTATAATTGAAAATATAATAATAGGGTTGCGTTAAAATTGTGTAAGCCTCAAATAGCGTTATTGCAAAGTGCCTTAGTATATTGGCTATTTATTCTTGAATGCAATCGTGTGTTTAAATGACAAGAAATGGATTCTGTGCTATACCAACTGACACTTCCCAGAGGCTGACATTGACATGACGGTTTATTTAATCAAGGGGCAGTATGGTACTGAAAAGCCTGAGGGTGGGCCAAGGAGTCGAGAAAGAAATGGTATTGCCACCAATGCTATATAGATTTCAAGTAAAAACGGTTAAAACGGTTAAAACTATTGCAATCATATGGAAAAAAAATATAATGTATTATTTATTATTATTATAAATAATTGGTAATAATATTATAATAATTGGTATTGCCACCAAAACTACATAGATTTTAGATGAAAACGAATATAAAACGAACTCTCTTAAAAAGCGCTCTTAGAAAAAAAAACTGGTGTAATGGCAATCAAAATATATAATGTATATATTTTTTTTATTAATTGTATTAGTATTTATATGTATCTGACCAATGTTTAAAAATTGCATGCTAGTCTTTAAACGAAGTGTGCTGGACCAATTTTCTACTGACATAATATATATGTAATAAGTACCACATTTTATGCAATAAATGTCAATTTCTATTTAACTAATAATTAATATTCGTTGCGTTTTTTCATATAAACTTTATCTTCCCGTTGCACCTTCTAGGGGAAAATTGAGAAAATATTTTACACACCAAAAGGAATCTATACCGTACCCACTAAATATCGAAAGAAACAAACAAAAAACAACAAGGTCACGACTATATTCCCTACTAGCTTCTGCATACGGCTTCGCCCGCGTGGTACCAAGATAAAAAGTAGCCTATGTATTATATGAGCTATATTACTGTAAAGTTTCATTAAAATCCGTTCAGTAGTTTTTGCGTGAAAGAGTAACAAACATCCATCCTCACAAACTTTCACGTTTATAATAGTAGTAGGATAGGATGATGGACGCCCTTAAATACATACTTAGTGAATAGATCTTTGCGGATACCAAGTAGGGGGTAGTCAGAGGCACGCGCAAGTATAATATTAGGCACATGGCTGCGTTTTGCATTTAGTAAGCATACTACGTGGTAGGTTACAAGCACATCGCCGCTTTTAGAATAGTGGGATATTAAATAATGTATTTCTTACTAGCTTCTGCCCACGGCTTCGCCCGCGTGGCACCCGAATAAAAAGTATGAGTTATTCTGATTTATAAGCTATATTACTGTAAAGTTTCAGCAAAATCCGTTCAGTAGTTTTTATCGTCAAAGAGTAACAAACATCCATCCTCACAAACTTTCACGTTTATAATATTCTTTATTACTCGCACAGTAAAGCTATAGGTTTTCTCGCACTGAAAATTTACCCTGAAATTTATCGAACATTTCAGGAGCAATGTATTTTCATTACGTTTTTGAGAAATTTCACCAGCCTTATCGACTAATCATGGAAATATTTGTGAGATTCATGTGGTTTGCTACAAAACTGCCGTCTCAATCTCAAGCCTCTGTGCATTTACAATTGTACTGTCCTCGGGTGATGGAATTAATGAAATTTCTTCACGGCTCTCATCCGATTATAATATTGAGCCAGTGGTTCTGTTTGCCTTTGTTTTGATGTTCCGCTACCAAAGTAGTTTCTGCGATTCTTGAGTTCTGTGAAAAATAAACAATGAAACTTTGAATGCTTATTATATTTTACTACTAATATTTTATTTTACACTTGAGATTTAGCGGTGATGGGATTGCAACAGTGGAATGCGTTACAAAACGCGGACATATGCCAAATATAATGTTTGAATGTGGATCTGACTACCCCTTATTTGCTATCCTCAAAGATCTACGCACTGAGTATGAGTATGAGGATGTCTATCATAAGAAAGTGAGCATGTTAGATTTTCGTATTTAAAAAATATTTAAGATCTATCTTGTCGATATTACTTTTCAGAATAAAAATAATCGAAGTATTTTAGACACAATATGATAAGATCTTGATGGTTAGCGTGCGGGGTCCGCTATAAAGTTAAAATTGTATCCTTTTTAGTGGTAAATTTTGTATTTTTTTTGTTGTATCGTTATCTCAGAATTGAATTATCAGAATAGTGGACCACGGACCAACTACAAAACCACATAGACACAAGTAATCCCTTCAACATGGTTTAGGCTAAATTTAGACATAAGATACTGCTGTCGGGGAAGATAAGACACGGTCAAATCGTAAACTCCATTGTTCCTCTGAGATTTTGAGGGTTCTGAATCGCTCGGAGGGTAGTATAAAATTTGTATAACAAATGAGGGGCGTGGCGGGAATCCGTCACAGTGGCCGAGGACGCCGCGTGAGGTGCTAGATGGGTGGCCTTTGGATCTTTAGCGAAATTATATGGAAATAGAAACTGTTTGAATCAAAATGGTATGTAAAGCAACAAACTGAATACCCTTAATGGTTTTGAAGGGTCTGAATCCAGTGAAATCATAGGTAAATAGGGGCGTAAAAGCTGTAAATTTTAATGCGGTGACGTAAAATACACTATGTGTATTTTTGTAATGAAAACACACAGTGCGTAGACAGAGTGTGAGAAGGAGGAATTTGAGAGCAAAGGCCGTAAAAACAGAAAAAACCCTATACAGAGAAATTTATAAACAAAGTTTTTTACACATTTGGGGTTTTATTACTCTGACCAAGTTGGAGACGTTCTAGAGAGAAGCCTAGTCAAGAGTACTTTTAACCAACGAGCTTGTATGAGGAATGTGATGAGGATGAATGAAGCGAAAAATGTATACCAGGATAGTAGCAAGTGGAAATCCGTAGTATATAATAATAAATAAAATAAATAATGCTGGACATTTTCACACAGCATCATCTAGTCCCAAACTAAGCAGAGCTTGTACTATGGGAACTAAATGACTGATATACTACTTATATACATATTTTTTTTGTAAATACTTACATAATATACATAGAAAACACCCAGACCTGAGACAAATATTTGCAGATACTAACATTTGTCCCGTGGCGGGAATTGAACCCGCAACCTTCTGCGTCTCAGGCGGACCTTCGCCCACTGCGCCACAGAGGTTGTTAATAATAATAATAATAATGCTGGACAATCCACACAGCATCATCTAGCCCCAAGCTAAGCAGAGCTTGTGTTATGGGTACTAGATGACTGATATACTTAATACAATACATTACATAGATATATATTTTTTTATTATACATATGTCTACCCCTCCGGGAAACATTCATGAAATTATGTATTTATGTATGAGGTTTTATTATTACCTACATAATAGAGCATACAGTAAGGTATGGAATGGAACTAAAGGTTTATAAAAGACAAAGGTTTTTCGTTTTTTTAATGGAACTTTTTATCAAAATCATGTTTTCGCATTCAACTGTTTAATTATCTTGAGATCAAGAATTTTGTTAATTTTTTTGATTGATATTGTCCATGCAGGTTTCCAAGTTTTATATATCTAAATAAAACTAGTGAAATAAAGATATTAAGAACAAAACATTATATAACTAGTAAGATAAAACAAGTACTTAGATGAACTTAAGTAACCTACTGAGTAACCTTTTTCTTCCTGCTAACCTTTAGCGATGGTAAAGCACGATGAAAACTTCTAAGTTCGTACGAAAAGATGTTCCTCAGTTCAATTAATATTTTTTTTTTTTTATCAGACAGATATTATTATACAAAACAAATAAAGATACAGTTGTTTCTTTATAAAAGAGTAAAAGAGATAATTTGGAAGCATTTGATTTTTCGCACGTTATTTTAAGATACTCTATAATCCCTCTCAATTGGCAAGCAAACAAATCGAAAGTTACTCTTTTTGTTGTTTGCTCCATCGTCCGTTTTACCACCTTTTAAATTGGAGAAAGAGTCTGTACGTTATGGTTATCTGTTTGTTTTACGGTTTCACTAATAACATGTGTTTTGCTAAACGATGCTTCACCCAAAACGGCTGAGCCGAGAAGCGAGGCACCTCAGCCGACAGCCAGCGCAACGTGGTATTAAGCTATTAGTTATCCCGACAAGTGGTTTTCAGAACAAACACTTGACTCGGCAGAAGGTGTGAAGATTTTGATACTTTGAAATTTGATATCGGAATTTGATTCAACCAGAATAATAATCAAAATAAATAATCAGAATTCACGCATAATATTTCATTTATGCGTAGCAAAATATTTTCGATAAATCACATGGAATTCGAAGAGTTAGGCCATGAACAGACATGGCCAGCTGACATAGGGTCTTGCAGTTTCACCTCGAAAAAAAAATCTATGGACGAGTCCCCCCTCACCGTGTTCCTTTGAGCAGCATGGGGCAAGTATGGTGAGCTCGTGGAGGAGCACCATGGGAGGGCGGGGTGGTGTTTGCCGCTCCCAATGATCTTCAAGGCTAATACGGACAGGCTTGGAGGGGGGACCAGTGTAAGTCGGAGGGGGCGCCCTTTTTAGGGCGCGTTTGTGGGGTCACTGGCGGAGATCGGGGGTCTCTGCTGGCGTGCACGGCTCCACACATGGCCGGAGCCCGGTCGGTTCCTTGGCCACCCGCCGGGGTGAGGTGGTGAATGCTAACGCGACCCCATATTGCCCCACTACGGTGGGGGACTGTTACCTTAGGTGGGTTCGAGTCCCATATACCCCCTTTCGCCACCCCTGCTGGCGGAAGGAAAATGCGTGGGCATTTCCTCCCCTCAAAAAAAAAGTGTCTTATATGAACACTTTTTATTCTGAATCTGAAGAAGAAATAAAAGCAAATTTGGCTACTGCCTTTATTTCTCGACGATAGCCCTGATGCAAACCTCCAGGGTATCAAATCCATATTGAATATATCTCCCAAAACGATCACAGTTTTAGTTATACGAAAAAACATTTTCTCCAAAAAACTGCATCATGATAAAGTATCAAAATTAAGTCGTCCATCGTCATATCGAAGGAAATCAACTAAATGTCGGATCTTGATATGCAAAATCTGTTTGTTTTATCAGAGATTAAAACTCTTTTAGTTATTAATTTGGTTTCTGATATCTGATGATGGAATGAATACATCATTTGCTATTCAAATAGCTCTAGGCTGTTATGGAGATTTAGTTTATTTTTGGGTGTCTGGCTGTAGCTACTTTATTTTACAGATTTATTTGATATCTTACATTAATATTATAGAGAGATAAAGATTGTTAGTTCGTAAGTAATCTCCAAAGCTTCTTATCCGATTTCAAAAATGTTTTCACCATTTTTTTTATTCTTCAGGGTACATAGACTGTATCCCGATAAAATAAAGACCTTTTCGTCAACACCAATTTTGAAATGTAAGTCGATGAAAAAACGGTTGAGTGAATGCGTATATTACGAACGCTGCCTAAATAGTAAGAGCTACTTTGTATCCTGGTACTACGCGAACGAAGCCATGCGCAGTAGATAGTGAAATAATATAGTGATACGACCGAAGAAAATAAATTGATTCTTCAGATGGTCTTCCGACTTTAAAAAAAGTGTTATCATTGTTGTGTAAGACGAAATCATATTTTTTTTAGAAACCTATATAAATACCAATACATACATTTCATTATAAAGTTTTAAAATCTATCGAAATATCTTAAATAATGATTATTTTACTAACCAAAAACGCTTTAACCAACTTTGCCATTATTCTTTGAAACTGCGCAAACGCATGTAATTGGGGATAAAACGAGCCTATTTGAATAAAATACCAATTAGTCCATGGTCTGCCAAGGGTATGGGCATTTTAATTAAGAGAGCAAATATTGCTAAAGATTTATGGCAGAAGTAATTGACAGGTCTTAACTGACTGCTGTAATTTCAACACAGTCAAAATAAGACAGTTAATACAAACTAGATTATATGTATATTTGTTAATTCAACATTAAAATGGAGATTTCCTCTCAAAAAATGTATGTGCGCATGTGCTCAAAACGTTGAAGAAAAACATTGCGAGGAAAACGGCATACTCTAGAATCGAATCGAAATCGAAAACATGTGCCATCGGGCAGTGTTCCAATGAGGAGCGATGGGCTTGCGACATGAAATGCTTAACCCTAAAAGAAAATCAGCAAATAAAATATCAAAGTTTTTTTTCTTTTAACCTTATAAAAAAGCACCCAACAGATACATATGTATACATCGTCCTGCACACTAGAGTTCCCTGCGTCATTGATATCAGAAACTATAACAAAGTTAACATTGTACAAATGTACGCTTATAAATTAGGCGGTTAATATAAGCCGTTTTAAACGAAGGTCATGGGTTCGAATCCGGTTGTGCACCAAAGGATATGATAAAGATTTTTATCTAAAAAAATCAACTAGCTGTCCTTTCTAGCCTGTATTAATAATCACTGATTTAAAAATATCATATTTGTGGTGAACGATTATTTGTATTTCGGCGCAAACGAGGACAAAAGAAAAGAATTCGCCCATTTAACCATTTACTCATCTCCCTAATTAGATAGCTTTTAAATTCTGAATGAAGTCTTTGATGGGAACTGAAGAATTTTTAAAAGAAGCCGTTGTTTATTCAACATGGTTAGACTTGAATTAAAATTCATGATGATGTCTGCCGACTCATGATTTTGTGGCAAGCGATGCAAACGTTTGCCACAAATGCTCTATTATTTGGGAAAGAAAACATATCTATTAAGCGTTTGACAAATATGTCAAATTCAACATATCGTATGTAATACTTGCTATGAATGTATGTAAGTATATACACCATTTTGATGAATATCCGGGAATCATGTTTTTAATATCACTCAGTGATCATATCGGGATTGATCACTAATAATTAAAATGAATATCGTGAAATCATGGCTTAGTATCATTATAGCATACTAGCTTTTGCCAACGGCTTCGCCCGCGTAGTACCCGGAGCTTATGAGTTATTCTGATGTATAAGCTATATTACTTAAAAGTTTCATCAAAATACGTTCAGTAGTTTTTACGTGAAAGAGTAACAAACATCCACCCTCACAAAATTTCGCATTTATAACAGTAGTATAGTAATATATTTATAATAATATAATAATAATAATAATAATAATAATAATAATAATAATAATGCTGGACAATCCACTCAGCATCATCTAGCCCCAAGCTAAGCAGAGCTTGTGTTATGGGTACTAGATGACTGATATACTTAATACAATACATTGCATAGATAGATATTTTTTTATTATACATAGAAAATACCCAGAACACCCGGAACAAATATTTGCAGATCGTACAAACATTTGTCCCAGGGTATTTATGATAGTACTGTTGACGAGTTCCCGTCTCATGACCGTCGAGCGTGGTCACGGACGGTGCTCATGAGGAAGGACCTCTAAACGGTTTATACAACTTCAGTAGAAGAATAATAAAGTACATGGTACTTTATTATACTTATTTATTTATTATCTTAAAATCACTGAGTAACTAAAAATAAGCAATTAACGAACGTCACTGATTTTTAAAAATACGTATTCTTGTAAGCTCAATGACTAAAATTCTCACACCGATGATCTCGATAAGGTGCAAGTGCCCCCTACCACTTGTATTGAAATCATCATCAGCTGCGCGTCTGGATACCGTTGTGTTGTGTGCGAGAATTGATATGTACTCGAATGTGACAACGAAACCGGTGGTAGTACGTTACCAACGTTCGAATAAAAATGTGAGAATGCGGGTAGATCGATTCGTCTGCCACTAACACCCGCACAGACTTAAGGGATCTAGACAAATGCCTCACGCTTAGATTTCCTTTCACGCAAAATTCTTCAAGGAAAAACTTGGCAGTAGTCACGTGACATTTCCACAGCTAATGTCATTTCCATACAATTCAATCATTCTGCAGGCGTTAACGCTAACAGAAAGTGGTATTTGTCTGACACCAAATTCCTCTCGTGATCATGGTCCGCGAGTTAGTGCCGTGCCATCGGAAAATACACAAATCATCCTACTATATACAATGCGGAAGTCTGTGTGTGTGAATGTTTGTTACCACGTATCTCCATAACTACTCAACCTGTTTTAATGAATTTGGAATTTAGATAATTTAAATTCTGGAATAACACATAGGCTAATCTTATTTTCGAAAATCAACCCCTAAGGGCCCCTAATCCCTAACCCCTAAGGTAAAGTTTCTATGGAAAATTTTATTCCTTGGTTTGATTCGCTCAAAACTCGGTACAAATAAACTTTATAATAAATAATGAAACATGATTTTTTTTTCAAAACTACCCTTTGACCCCCCAAGGGTAGTTTTGAAAAAAAAACAATTGAGTTCTACTCTTTGTATGGAAAATTGTAGTCCTTGGTTCGATTCACTCAAACGTTGGTGGATATAGCTTGAAGCCCTTTTATTACCACTCGGGTGAAGCCGCGGGCAGAAACTAGTGTTGCATATCCCGTTTTCAGAAAAACATAATTTCGTAGTTTAAAAAGTTATATTACTCGTATATTGATAAATTGCACATTTGTCACTAAAATCCTAAAAATGAATTTAAGATCAATCGTTGAGCTAACTCAGGCGTGCTTGTCTCGAGTCTGTAGGCACCATTCGATACATATCCTTTGCTTGTTAACATTGTTGACCGTAGAATTTCTTTTGTGCATTGCCTTGTCAATGGACGTTCCGTCCGTTTATTAATTAAACAAGCTGTTTTTGAGAATATTATTAGAATATGGAAGGAGTTGGAGGAGGCATATGCTGAAGAGCACACAGAACACAATCAACATGAACAATTAAATTAAATTAATAGAAAATTTCAATTAAATTAAAGTGTAGGTAGATAATTGATAATATAATAGAATATTAATTTATTTTAAATCAATGAACTTTGGAAAATTGTAAATGATTATTTTAGTGTCTGGAATAAATGGCTTATTTATTATTGATTATTAGTATGTATCTGAAAAATACACACGTAAGCGTGTTTTTTTTAATCTGATCCAATTTCCCCATGAAGTGTAAATGAAGTAATTGACGTCTCAATACAAACAGAGATGAAGGATGTAACCGATTACAAAATTGCTACCATCCATATCCCGTACCAATTTGTATGGTGAGAATATACTGAGGTGTAAATTCTTACACTGCAACTTGTTATTTAGAACCAATAAAGTTATAACTTCTTATTGGTACCAGTTATTAAAGTCAAACCCAATTTACATTGTGTGAATTTTAAGGGGAATTAAATGAAAATGCCTTGGATTTGCTGTAAATCATACAAACAAGATTTGTAAATTGTTTAGATTATGTTTCACGAGTTATGATATATATACTCGTATTTAAGTAATAAACGTGGTCGACCCGTTCGCCGCTGGAGAGACGACATTATTTCAGTTGCAGGGAAATATTGGGTTAGAACGGCCCAAAACAGGATAAACTGGCAAGAGATGGAGGAGGCCTTCATCCAGCAATGGATAGCCCCTAATAAATAAAGATAATGAAAAACAATAATAGATATGACATGGCATTAATATAATTGTATATAATTATGAAAAATTAAATGAAATCAGATGAACTCTAATAAATTTATAATCTAGATAAAATTTTAAAATTTTAAATTTTTGGTTTTTTCTAATAATATTATTTTATGATTAGTGTATTTAAAACTTATTTTTAACATTTTACTGTAATATAATAATATAATGCTAATGAAATTATTATTTTTAGGGGAAATAAAGGCTCTTTTTATTTTATTTTATTTAAGTAATACAGCTATAATTGAATAATACTATTTACTTGTGACTTTTCAAATACTAAAAAAAATAAGCTATTATTATGGGAAAATAACAGTTTCCACAGATACCTTTACAAATTACAAAATATACCTTTTAAATAACACTGAATTCATCTTAGTGTTATTCTCTCCTGACACGCTATTATTGTGGAAAACTATCTCTTATCAAAAACTATTTTAATGTTATCTACTAGAGCCTTACTCTCAACTTGACATGCTATTATTGTGGCAAAATAATGGAAATTAATAAAGAATATTGCCTATACATCAGAATAACACATAGGCTACTTTATATCCGCGTACCACACGGGCGAAGCCGTGGGCAGAAGCTGGTAATATTATAAACGTGAAAGTTTGTAAGGATGGATGTTTGTTACTCTTTCACGCAAAAACTACTAAACGGATTTTGATGAAACTTTACAGTAATATAGCTTATACATCAAAATAACACATAGGCTACTTTTTATCCGGGTACTATGCGGGTTCTACCCACGAAGCCGTGGGCAGAAGCTAGTATGTTTATACTTATTGAAATGACGAGATCAAATTTAAATCGCCGGCGTCGTTTGTAAACTAAGTAAATTTATCCCGATTTGAGAAAATGGATTAAGTGCCATAAAATCCGATAAATTTAACTACGAGCATATTCTCTTCATTCGGTTTCTTATGCGATTTAAGTATAAGGTGTCCTAAGAGCCTTAAACGCTACCATACATCTTTATAAAGAGCTTGAGGATAAAAATGAAGTGTCATATAACACGTGACAGGGAATGGGCGATACCACCCCAATTTTTTAAGAATTATAAGGATTTCAAGTGTCTACCTACTTATGAAATAAAAAATAAAAATCGCATTGAATGCTATGCTGGTAGGTGGTAGGTACGTCTAGTAAAGGAAGTATTAGTACGGAAAAGATTTATTATAAAAACTGCAAAAATGGCAAATCAAAACACTCTTTTCATTTTCCTGTGTTTTTGTATTTCTATCGATCTTTTTTTTAAAGAAACATTAGTTAATGCTAAAATAGTTTCACCTTTCAAATCTCTGAAATCTGATAACCTATAATAGAGGTCCACTTCTAGACATAGGCCTCCCCCAAAGAGTGTCATGACGAACGATCTCACGCTACCTCAATCAACTGACTTCTCTTTTTAAGATATGATAGTTTTTTTTGCAATGTAGGAAGGTCTTTTATACATTGAAAAAAACGAATATTTGTATCATCTGCAAATATTTGTCTCGGGTTTAGGTGTTTTCTATGTATAAAATGTATGTATTTCCAAAAAATGAATATAAGTATCATATCAGTTATGTACCTAGTTCCCATAATACAAGCTCTGATTAGTTTGGGGCCAGATGACGCTGTATCAAAAATGTACTTTATTGTTTATTATTTATCGCGTGCTCTGGTGATCTTTGTCTTGATAACTAATAGTCTTCTCTGATAATCATTTTCTTATTGATCCCTATTAATTCTTACTAGAAAATTCTGAAGAAATTGTCGTTCCATGGCGCGTTGGGTCGACTACATCACTAAGTTTGCTGCCAATTTTCGCCGTGTACGATAAAAATAAGGACCGAAATAAATGACATACACAAAGGACAGCCTACAACCAGCAGTTAATATACTATCCTACTACTAGTCTAAACTCAAAAGTTTGGGAGGATGTATGTTTGTTACTCTTTCACGCAAAAACTACTGGGCAGATTTTGATGAAAATTTACAGTAATATAGCTTATACATCGACCGATGTGGCGCGGTAGGCGAAGGTCCGCCTGCGACACAGGAGGTTGCGGGTTCGTTTCCCTGGGACAAATGCTTGTACGATCTGCAAATATCTGTTCCAGGTGTTTTGGGTATTTTCTATGTATAATAAAAAAAATATCTATATATGTAATGTATTGTATTAAGTATATCAGTCATCTAGTACCCATAACACAAGCTCTGCTTAGCTTGGGGCTAGATGATGCTGTGTGGATTGTCCAGCATTATTTATACATCAGAACAACACATAGGCTACTTTTTATCCGGGTACCACGCGGGCGAAGCCGTGGGCTTCGCCCGCGCTAGTAGGCTATAAATGATGAATTCAAGAAACAGTTCAAATGTGAAAATAAATAAATGTTCACGGTCTATCATCTTTACGACTCTCCTACTGTTGCGGTAGTGACCTTAATCCAGAAATTTTCAATGCTCCATATTTCAAATTAAAAGGCATATCTAAGTTAGACCATTTAAGACCACCGAGTAGAAAAATTCGACTACGTTCAATGTAATAATCAGTTTTTGAATTAATAACGCGTTAAGATCAATTAGAAAATGAGATTTGTGTTCACAAGGAACAAGAAGTGTGGTTTTTGATGCTGGAGTTTTTTCTCGACGTGTGTGGTCTACCAAGTGTAAGGTTTGTTAAAGATTTGAAGATACCTCTAATTGAATTTATGTAAGTGATTTGTCAATTAACAAGTAGGAATTTAAGCATTTCATTAAAATTTGAAGAACATAATGATCGGATACAAAAATTTACAAACGCCAAAAAACTTGTTTTTTTATTTAAGTGGAGATTTTACATGATTTTAGAGTGTTTGAAGTGTGAAGTGTTATTATGTATATCAAAAATGGCAATGGGAAATAATTCAATTGACAGGTTTGGTTGGTCAAAACTTTTGAAACTTGTTTTTGACCTAGGACCTAGTTTTATAGTTTTAGAAATTTTGAACATAGCTTTGTATGGCAAAATCCTCTTATAATCTCGTACGCAGAAAACGAATCTTTTATTCATGAAAGATACATGTCAAGCAAAACAATGTCACACAATGTGAAAGTAGAAATTAAAATCAACTTTAGGTACCTATCTCAATTGGTGTTAGCACAATAGAGAGTTTATCTATCTATCTAAGTCCTTAGTTGGTACCATCATCATCACATGAGTTTCGTATCTATCAGTCTATCAATGATTATTGGTCATTCAACTTTACTAGTGTTATGAGGGACAGTTATATCTAGGGCTATCCACGAATCTGACTTTTACCTTTTACAAAATTGTTTTTTTATTTGCTTTATGATCCCGAATAATTTATTCACGAGTTTTCATGAATACCTGTCTATCAAACAAAAGATGGCTCCTTTTTCACAGGTAAAATAATACTATGATTCAAATAGCAATTGTCAGCAGAGAAGCATGTTATTCGTTATAAACGCATAGCAGTAAAAGTTTTTATGCTTCACCTTCATATCGAATTTTATCTCGTAGTTTTAAAAGGAGTCAGTCCATTTGTGGTTGTTTAAAGCGTGCAAGTATAATTGGAAGGTAAGAGTGTAAGTAGAATAGGGATCGAACTTTACAAAACTTAAACTTAAGAACTTTGTATTGAACAAAATATGACAGGAAGAGTCACTCAGCAACATAATCTTTACATTAGCCCCCTCTAGTGACTGTGGCAATAATAATCTGGTAAAAGAAATTTATTCTCAAAAGAAATTACATATTTGACTTAATGAGTCAAAATTTAAAGTAAGTTTTATCAAATTGAGCAAGCATTCAGAAAATTTTAAGTAGGTAGGTAACTAATAGTCTACGAATGAACGAATGAACGAATGAACGAATGAACGAATGAACGAATGAACGAATGAACGAATGAACGAATGAACGAATGAACGAATGAACGAATGAACGAATGAACGAATGAACGAATGAACGAATGAACGAATGAACGAATGAACGAATGAACGAATGAACGAATGAACGAATGAACGAATGAACGAATGAACGAATGAACGAATGAACGAATGAACGAATGAACGAATGAACGAATGAACGAATGAACGAATGAACGAATGAACGAATGAACGAATGAACGAATGAACGAATGAACGAATGAACGAATGAACGAATGAACGAATGAACGAATGAACGAATGAACGAATGAACGAATGAACGAATGAACGAATGAACGAATGAACGAATGAACGAATGAACGAATGAACGAATGAACGAATGAACGAATGAACGAATGAACGAATGAACGAATGAACGAATGAACGAATGAACGAATGAACGAATGAACGAATGAACGAATGAACGAATGAACGAATGAACGAATGAACGAATGAACGAATGAACGAATGAACGAATGAACGAATGAACGAATGAACGAATGAACGAATGAACGAATGAACGAATGAACGAATGAACGAATGAACGAATGAACGAATGAACGAATGAACGAATGAACGAATGAACGAATGAACGAATGAACGAATGAACGAATGAACGAATGAACGAATGAACGAATGAACGAATGAACGAATGAACGAATGAACGAATGAACGAATGAACGAATGAACGAATGAACGAATGAACGAATGAACGAATGAACGAATGAACGAATGAACGAATGAACGAATGAACGAATGAACGAATGAACGAATGAACGAATGAACGAATGAACGAATGAACGAATGAACGAATGAACGAATGAACGAATGAACGAATGAACGAATGAACGAATGAACGAATGAACGAATGAACGAATGAACGAATGAACGAATGAACGAATGAACGAATGAACGAATGAACGAATGAACGAATGAACGAATGAACGAATGAACGAATGAACGAATGAACGAATGAACGAATGAACGAATGAACGAATAAACGAACGAACGAAATTCTTATAGAATATTTTTAACGACTATACCACGTACTTTACTATTCTCCGTTTCGTGCCGTTTAGAGGTTCTTCCTTATGAGCTCCGTCCGCGACCACGCTCGATGGTCCTCAATAATCGTAATAGTATTCTAAAATGATACCAAACCACGATAATTTCAAATCCAGAATCTGATTCCCCAGTGGTTGTAGGTTCTGCGACGTAAGGTTCTAGGACCATCATAATATGGCCACGGTTTTAGTGGCGTTCCAAAAAATTACGTTCTGAATTAAATGGGATTGTTTTTATGACCCTCTATGACTAGTTTTTAGAAAATGTTCAATTTATTTTCATAATTAAGCCGTAGGGCCGAAATCTCTATGGCCTCCCATAGCTCTATGAGTCTATGGTGGATCATTTAAGGTTTATTTACGGTAATCGTTTGATAATTGGATTTATTTAAATATAATTTATATATTATTAACGTAATTTGTGTCTCGCCGCGGGAGACGCCGCGGATCGTGAGTTGATAATTTGTTCACATTAATGACGCATCAAAAACTTTCTAATTAAATATCATAACACCTATAGAAACTTATATTGAAGATTTCTATGTCCAGATACTTAAGGCAACTAGCCGATACTTAAGAATTTATAACTCTTGGATACACAGAAACGCACATCTCCAAAAAATCTACTCCTGCTTAGGCAGGCCCGCAATGATTTTCTTTTAAAAATCGTTTTTGTTTTATTTATTTACTTTATAGGTAACTAGCTTCTACCCACGGCTTCGCCCGCGTGGTACCCGGATAAAAAGTAGCCTATGTGTTGTTTTTATGTATATGCTATGTTACTGTAAAGTTTCATCAAAATTCTGTCCGTAGTTTTTGCGTGAAAGAGTAACAAAAATCCATCCTATAAAATCCTATTAATATTACATCACGTTTATAATATTAATAGGATTTTATACCTTAATGGTGATCCAGCTTCAGTTTTCTATTTATTTGTTATTCTAGAGATTGTCCTTGAAGAAATGATGCAAAAAATCTGAAGCTTCTTCAAACAAGCAAAAAATTTACCACGTGTGGTATTTGCCCACAAGCATGTGAACACAAAAGACTTGCCCACTAAAAAGCTAATACGTCAATGGGGACATTATTCTGCTATTAAAAAAAGTTGCGCAAGCGCACAATGCTCTATTCTCGTGCTGTCATGTGTATAACTTTATTAAAGAAACCCGTGGATTATTGATGTGACATTAACATCTTTAATGTGGCTAATGCATGTGGTATTAAGGTGAAGTTTTATAGAAACGTGTTTTTTTTATTGGTACCGTGGTTCAACTCTATATAAAAGGAAAACAATTGGAACGATGATAAAATTGTGATATTGATGTTATTTTACAATTTTATCAGGATGAAAAAGCAAGACTTATCTTTCATCATTCATGCTCTGAAAGTCGACTAGTAAATTAATATAATTATTTAGACTACTCCATGAATACGATTAATCTGCTATATTACTGTAAAGTTTCATCAAAATACGTTCAGTAGTTTTTGCGTGAAAGAGTAACAAACATCCATCCTCACAAACTTTCACATATATAATAGTAGTAGGATATGCTAAAATGCAATATAACCTTCATAACGAATCCTTATTTCTATTTAATAATGGAACTGGTCCGGTGTGAAACAAAAAAAAGCGGAAAACCGAGAACGCTTTTCATATAAGCAGCAAATTATTATAAAAAAAAACAATGTATTTTTACGACTTTTTAATATACCAAGGGTATTTTGTACAATATACTATGAAGTCGTACATGTACATGTAAACGCTTTTCATATAAGCAGCAAATGATTGTAAAAAAAACAATGTATTTTTACGACTTTTTTAAATACCCTTGTTTAATAATATACTATGAAGTCGTACATGTACATGTAGGCAAAACTTATTTTTTAAACTATTTCACAGTAGACCTATATAATGAATAATAATATGCTCTTCTTGGAAAATTAGAAACACAAAATAATTCATTGGCTATAGATGCAAAATACAAAAACTAGGTCCAGGTCAATCAACAAAATCCTGAGTCAGCAAATAATTTCGCCATTCATTCTATAGAAATGGTACATCCGCTGTTGATCGACATCCGGAAAGGTGCTACTCATATAAAGACCCAGACATAATTCGTCATATTATTCATAAATAAAAATCAGTGCAAGATCGTGCAGATGCGAAAGGATTGCACACATGCCCACAAGGTGCATGGACTTGTGCCAAAGTGCCACTTCTATGCGCAAACAATGAGTGATTGGTTTCACATCTGCCACATTATTTGAATGTCATAATTTTTATAAAAATAAGAATTCTATTTTGAAATACATCATTTAATCATAATAGGTTAAAACAACACTCAAAAACAAGATTTAATTAATTCTTTAACTTTTTATATGAAATAGTACTTCGATTCTCGTAACTACACAATCTATTTTTTAGGAAATCGTAATAATTGATCCTAATTAATAATTGATCGTAGTGCACGGCGCGACGCGGAAGGAGAAAGTCGCAACTACTCACCCTGATGAAGACTCTTGGAATGAGTCGAAACTTAGTCGGTGCCTCCACCGATAGTGCAGTACGTGAAAATTCCCGTTTTTACAATATGAATTGATCCTAATTATTATATTTTTTTCTAGGAAACAGTTAACAATTGGTACTAAGAAGGAGGTCAGAAGCATGCCCAAACCTTATATTTGGCCTGAGTTTTTGCAAGGAGTTTGCATTCCACAGCAGGTTGCAAGTCTATCACAGCTTATTGGAACACTAACTTCACATTCCTTAGATGTTTTGGTAACAGGGCATGCCGGTTTCATCATAATTTTTTACTTCTCCATTATGGCACGTGTCAATGTGCACATAACTTTATCGAGTGAAAAAAAATCATTAGGCGCGACTGGATTCGAACCCATGACCTCGGAATTGGAAGTTGAGGTACCACCCTCTAGGCTAACAAGGCTCTTATAATATAACTCACTGGATATACAGAAGAAGTATGTTTGTTTGTTCTATGAACTGTGTTGTTGAACTGATCGCTACATGGTAAGTCTTACTGCTATGTGCATGGTAATTGCATGTTTATTTCAACACAGATCGTATACCAAACATACATTACTATCATTTCAGAATAAAAGCAAAATTTGCGATTTGAGGACCAGAAAAACCTTGTCTGCAATATCTTGGGACGTCGCGTGGCGCGGCTTTATCAAAGCGGGCCATTTCTGCAATTAAAGTTACATCTTTATCAAAGACATCCCAATACGACGGACCACCGTGTTTCATATCAGCGAATAGCCTTGTTTATATGCTGCGGATGAAGAAGGGGATATGTTGTTAAAGAAAAGTGCTGGGAAGATAAAAACAGTGTATCACGAGTATCGAGTTATGAAAAAAATCAACATCATAGTCACAGGACTATGTTGATTCTAGTTGATCAAAAGTTGTGTTGAATTTGTCTTCAATATAGGCACACATCATAGGAGGTGGCTTATGCCTATGCTCAACTATTGACTTCTTCAGGCTATTTATGATGATGGTGATTATAAGAATAAATAGAGTGATTATAATTTATAAAATAATTATAACTTACTTATAATATTAATATAAATGTTTAGATGTTTGAATGCTGGTTTCTAATAATCTCCGTCATGGCAGAACGGGTTTGGAATAAATAGGAACAGATATAGCTCTTGATCTAGAATAGCACATAGGTTACTTTTTACCTGGGTAACATGGAGGTGAAGCCATGGGCAAAAGCTAGTGTAATATAGAGAGAGTAAAAAAGTTAATATTATCATTTAAAAACTATTAGTAGGTACTAATGCACAACCTAAATTATAAACGCAAAAAAGGAAAATTCGGAGTACATATTACTTGAGAAATATGATGATGGAACAGTTTAGCTATCTTGACTAGAAAGGATTTTTTGACTCAAGTAATCTAGATCACCATCAAATGGAAGCGTCTAATTAAATTGTAATTTTGTGGATCTTTTTGAACTTTCGCAATCAGTAAATTTAATTGACATGAGTCAAAACTAACATATCTGTTGCAAAAAGCCAAAACGTCGGAAAAAAGGTAAACGCGATATAAAACAGAAATCTGTGAAAGTTCTGACATTCCCGCAACATAGATATTAGCCAGGCAGACATTACCACGTAATGGAACTGTCAGCTGATTGCGCCTGCGCATAATCCGCAGAATAAGTTTATTACAAGCACTGGTACAATTATGCATGAGAATCGATGCGAGCAAATAGCCCGCTCTTAAAAGGGCATGATACAAGTTTGGATTAAGATTTCAGATTAGTAAACTATTTTTGTGGATGATCTAAATGAGAGGTAAGTTTTTTTTTGTTATTATTCGATAACCTAATTGGTTTTTTTTGACAAGAAAAGTGGTCTCACTTTATTAAACCAGATTTTACAAGTAGGTTAGTGAATCAATAACAACTAAGTAGACAATAGTAGCCACAGATAATAGACGATAGGGTAACACACAGTTTGTAAGGAACACGATCAAGCTCTTTGATATAAGATAATTATTTTTAGGTTACATTCCTTTGAACTATTTTTAATTATTATTTTCCGTTAATCTTCAGACTAAGTCTTTATTGGATTTGATAAGTTGTTTACATCCTATCCTACTAATATAATAAACGTGAAAGTTTGTGAGAATGGATATTTGCTACTCTTTCACGCAAAAACTACTAAATGGATTTTGATGAAAATTTACAGTAATAGCTTATATATCAGAATAACAAATAGGCTACATTTTATCCAGATACCTTGCGGGCGAAGCCGTTGGCAGAAGCTAGTACTGTATAACTAGGTTTTATGACAGCCTCTGCATAAATACGCTTATTTAATTTAATAAACGATGCGACAGGGAAGATTAGTCAAAATCGTTTCCAACATGGCTTCATTATATATATTTTTATGCAACTAGAGTGGAAAAGCTTACCCACCTCTTGGTAAGCTGTTACCGTAACTTGTACCATTTGTCTATAACTTCACCGGCAACCATACCCTTCCAACTAGAACACAGCAATGTGAAAATTACTGCTTGGCGACAATAATCATCAATAGATTGGCACCTAGTCTATCTATGGATTCGAATTTAGTAGAGTTTATGCCTTGAGATGCTCAATCAAAATTTCCATCTTTGTCACAAAGGAATAAAGACATCCAGTGCATTGTCATTTCGTTTTAAAAATCGCAAAATGCTTACAAAGGTGGTAATTATCGGTTTGCTCCTTCATAAGGCATTGTTGGCTGAGATGTCTCTATTTTGCGATTTTCTAAGGTGTGGGCTGGGTATGGCTAAATGTTATTTGACGAGAATATTGTGAGCACGCCCGTCGAGCTATTGTAAGACTTTATGCTTCGATGTATCACTCCCACAAACTTATTGTAATCTGAATTTTGCAGGAAGGAGATTCGAGAGATGATGGATGGGTATATTCGTCTGGGTATTGTCCACATGTGTAAAGTTATATGACCCTTGGGATATTGACATAGATGCATATGTGTACACACTACTTATAACATTTTAAAACATACACTTCTTTACTTCATTATCGTTTTATAAGTATCCACAGTTTGAAGTTACTTTAAGTTTTTAGAGATAGTTTTTATTAAATCAAGGTTTAAGGAGTAAAACCAACCATAGTTTTAAGGAATGTGCTATATAATTCTTGCCATCCTAGATGACTAGGGCTTGCGTGAAACTGGTCAGATCATATTTCAATACATTTTTTCATCGAAATAAATAAAAAAAAATCTAACGCAGGTACCCACTCAAGAATCAATGGACAAAATTAAATATGAATTGCTTCTCGGAGGCGACACCGAGTCTATTAAATTCAACTTTAGCGCCTTCTCAATGGAAGATTGAATGCTTTTAAACAATTCCTTTTTTTTCTCGGACTATTCTCTCAATGGCATGGCCCACATTCTTGTGTAATCTTTTTTTAAATACAATGAACGTGACAAAAGCTCTGGATATTGAATAGAGTACAAAATGAAGCCTCTTCGTTCTACATTAAGGTAACGTTTTTCAGATATTCACTGAAAGCGATGCCGCCCAGTGTGCGGGTTAAAAAGTTAACCAAGTACTTTGAGAGCTAAATGAAAATACTTGCCATTCAAAAACAAACTAGACACATTCAAGTTTCGGTCTTATTTTCTCTAGCAGGAGCGCTTGTGGTTTATTTTGTTATATGTACCTATTTTTATTGGCTACGGTCTCTGTTGTTGCGCAAAACACAATAAAACTTGTTTAATTTTCACTTTACTGGCCATAATAAATCAGGGAGTACTGTGAAACAGCTGTTTGGATTCCACTTGTACCCTCAAGTTGTCTAATGAAAGTCTCATTGTTTGCGCAACCATTTGGCGCCGCAAGTTGTTCTTTACAAAAGTAACTTTCAGCTGATCTTTAGAATAAAAATGCCTATAATCAGCTGATATTTGTTTTGAAAATCAAAATCAGCTGGTTCATTTTGTTAAAATTTTATTTGATAAATTAATGCCTTGCTACATATCAACAACAGTCGATATTTGATATCAAGACGGAAGAGGTGCAAATTCCCGCTACGGGACGGGTCTCCATGTTCTGCAGATAATTGTTCCGGGTGTGGGTATGTGGATATGTGGTACCACACCCGTAGTTTTTGATACCCACGATATAGGGAATCTTAGTGTGAGATCAGAAATATGTATGTGTCTGTTGGGTGTTTTATTTTGTTTGATATAATTTATATGTACCTAGTATCACCACGGGTTTTTGTGAACTAAGTATTTAGTTTTATTTGCTTATATTCCCATTATTATATATGATAGTATTCTTAGTCTAAACTTTTTGGTGTTAAAATAAATGTTTATGAGAAAAATTGTCGCCGGAGCGCGTTGATGTCTTTTGTATAGAGAATTGCACTAAAATCATATTCACGAAAGATACCTAACTTATGAATAACATATGAACTCAGTACAATTAGTGATGATTTTATGATGATGTAGTTGAGAATAAAACCTGTTTTCAGAAAATTTTAAAACATTTCGTAATCAAGTTTTAAAAGGTATAAGACTGGACCATTAAATAAATTCTTTGGCACGCGTATGAAGACCCCCATCCCGACCTTTGAAAACATGCAGGTAAGGATTGAAAAAAAATGATTTGTGTCGAAACGAAGGGAGAAAAGGGTCCCATATCCATTTTTTTGGTAAAGGTGCACCCATAAAAGCGGCGCACAAGATTCTGGAGCTCATTCACAACACAGTTGTCGAGGACGACACATCTCTACCTCACCACACTTCAAATTACTACGCGATCTCAATATGTTGCAAAGTGTTCACCAAAAGTCTGAATACTACTCTCAGAGGATGGCGCCTATCGCGCCAGCTCCTGAAAAGTTCAATATGGATATACAAGACAAGAAGTATACCTACAAAAGCACAGGCTACAACGGAGCCCAAGCCGCTTCCATCGCCAGGAGGAACGCTCGGGAGAGGAACCGAGTCAAACAAGTGAACGACGGCTTTAATGCTCTGAGGAAGAAGCTACCAGCCGCAGTCATTGCTGCTTTATCTGGAGGCTCGCGCCGTGGTTCCGGCAAGAAACTAAGCAAAGTGGACACACTCCGCATGGTCGTTGAATACATCAGGTACATGGAGAACTTGATCGAGGAAAGCGATGCGTCGCAAGGCTACAAACCAACTGAAACCCATTTCGCGAATGATATCGACGAAGGCGTTTATGGTGGAAACTCTCCTTATTCGGACTCAGTGCCATCCCCAGTTGGGTCCGATTGCTCGTCGGGTGTGTCTTCAGCCCATTCTTCGAGCTTTGTACAAAGTTACGCCCAGCAATCGATGACTCCTATGGATGAAGATGATTTGCTAGATGCGATTACTTGGTGGCAACAGAAGTGATTTCTGGTTGTAGACTTTTGAAGTGTTATCTAGTCAGTTGTGCCTTCGTCATATCAGTGTTATCAATCACGCTGAAAAGATTTGTATATAAAGTTACCATTTTGTCATGTACAAATAATTTATTGTAAATTATTAGGCTGTGAATTAATTTATGTAAGTCTTGTAAATAGTGTCGTAAGGTTAAAAGATAAGTTGAAAAGGACGTTTAATATAAATAAAAATCTGACAAAATAATCCGTTTTCGTTTTCATTGATTACAAAGCCTTTTGTTTAGTAACTTAGATATTTACCCATATGTTAAACATATTGAAAAAGTTTCAGGATTTTTTTACAACTATGTTAAAATTTTACTTCAACATGTTTTTACAACATGGAAAGACAAAAAATATCTGACTAAACTTTAAGCTTAGTTAATGAAAGTTTCTATGTCTAAGTTTCTATGACGTATCATTACTAATCATTCTGCTTTGTGGTCATAACTAATTTAAATCAAAATTAAAAAAAAACTGCTTAGAGGGAAATGTTCTTACCTATATTATAAATTATTATTTTGATATTTGCATGCTTATTTATATGTTAGAACTTTTTTATTTTATCCTAAGACCCATTGTATTTACAGTATGTTCGAGCAAATAAATAAATCTAACCTAATCCTACTTAGAATATGAACAGATTTATTTAATTTAACCGGGTAGCGTCGATTGACCCTTGTAAATACATATGGTTGTCTATAAATCATAGCATTTGTTAAATTATAATGAAAAATTATAAGAAGAATTTGTCAATTATATCACATTGACAATTCTTATGCTCTGCTATAAATGGCACAGAAATACTTTTATCTTTCATTTGAAAGAATGGCATCGATACGGACTCTCTTGATTAAGGCATAAGCGCGAACTCAGACATTGTTATACAAGATTAATGGTGTTCGCCTCGATAAGAAGGTGGGAGCTAAATGCATTTACATGTGCGAATAAAACGACACTGATAAAGCGACAAAGAGAAAAGTTACTATTTCTTAAGCTGTGGAGTACGAATTGTATCGGTTAGGTGTGACACACGGTATGCTAGTTTAACGAACTTTTGTTTCAAAAAGTTATTATGAAGTTTATTTTTGTGGCTGCCCAGTTTAATATATGTATATATTTATAAAACAATATAATGTTTTTTAATTCATAGAAAAAGGTCTCATAGCATAGACTCGGGCGCCGCTAACGCTTTTCAAGGGTCTAGGAACAGACCTGAGATTTCGTTCAATTCGTGTAATAATAATAATAAATAAACAACCATCCGTTAGTCCTGACCATATCCATAGAAATCCATAGTCCTGGCCCCACACTCGGATTCCCTGTGTCGTGAGTATCAGGAACAATGAGTACCGTTGTATCACAGACCCGGAACAAATATCTACAGAACTTTCAAATATTTGTCCTGTTGCGGAAACCGAAACCGCACCTCCTGCGTTGCAGCCACAATTGTTGACTGAAGTGATCTTTGCAATTTCAATTTGGCCCTAATGGTCACTTTTCCGAATGTAAACCGTCTTGCAATTTGCTAAAAATACAAAAAAAGTAGGCAAGCTACGAAAAGAGCGGCTAATTTATAAAAAGGGTTAGTAACATTTTAAGACCGTGTGTAGAACAAACGAATTTATTCCCACCAGATATAACACCAGATTGCAGTTTACGGTTATTGAAAATACTGATAGAAAGACACTAACGAATGTAATTAAGGCTACCTGGTATAAAATCACCACTAAAATCGATACAAGATTTTTTTTAACTAAGATCGTGAGAAATACTTTTTTCTGTAAATTGCTTATACAATTGAATCCTACTAATATTATAAACGTGAAAGTTTGTGAGGATGTTTGTTCCTCTTTCATGCAAAAACTTCTAAACGGATTTTGATGAAACTTTACAGTAATACAGCTTATACATCAGAATAACTCATAGGCTACTTTTTATCCGCGTACCACGCGGGCGAAGCCGTGGGCAAAAGATAGTATAGAATATACTGATATAAAGACACTAACGAATATAATTAAGGCTACCTGGTATAAAATCACTACTAAAATCAATACAAGCACTTTTTAAACTAAGATCGTGAAAATTGCATATAGAATTGTTTATTTTATGTTATAATATGAAGGTAATGGACATTTACTAAGTTTGATCGGCGCAGAACCGAAAAGAGCGGCGTAGTAGAGAGGACACACATTCGCACAGCAGTGGGTGAATAATTAGATAGATAGATAGAAGTTAAAATGAATTCTAGATATGAATTATACAAAATAGTGTAAGACAATGAGGCAGCTAAATTGATGCTGTCTTAAAAAAAACGAATTTACAAAGTTCCCTTTTAAGCAAGACCAAAAGCTTCCCTTAGAGTTAAGCCAACATTTGGTAAGAGTGAAATATGATTTTACTATGTATACTCTATTCTACTCTTTATTCCTTATTTTACACAAAACTAACAAAGGCAAAGTCAAAATTCATTTATTTCTTTAAATCGCAAGAAACGCTCTTTAAACAATTGATAACACCGAATTCTATAACACTAGCTACTGCCCATGGCTTTACTTGGTATACCGATTAAAATTAGTCGGTCAAAAGTAGATTTCACCGTTAAGACACTGTTCGTCAGAAACGTATTCTCCGTTTTTTCGCATAATAATAAAATTAAAAATTAAAAAAAAAATATATTTTTAAAAAATCATAAAATTTGTGCATAATTGGTCTTCACGAACAGCGATTGTATGTTGACGGAATAATATACAGCCTTTATCCAACTTGAAGATCCAATCTAAATAATAATAATGTTTTTTTAAATATAATGAGTACTTTCGGAGATTACCTCCTACATACAAACTTACAAACTTTACTTGCAAACGGGTGAAAAATCTTATGTGCATGTAATTTCACCGGCACCCATACTTAGGTTAAGGAAAAAAAACTGAGAAAGTGATCCGATTAAAACTGCGTGTTCTCCAGTGATTTTTAAAGATTACATGGTTTCTCTATAAAGTTGCACTTTTTGCTTCCGTTTCAATAAAAAGTTTTGTAAATTTTTTGCTTGCAACTTTTGCTGGATTCCGGAAACTATAAAATCGAAATCCGATTCTACATACCTATTGTTGGAGATTACCTACTGTTAGTTAAATCTGTGGCGTTGTAAGATAATCGTGTTACAGGGCACGTGCGCTTTGTGAGCGCGTGCTTTTTGCAAAAGCTCGCAGATAAGGTAAAAATTCCAGTTGTAACTACTTTAGTTTTAATAAAAAAGGTTTTAAATTAAGTACGTACTATAGTCAAATTTATGTGCTTTAGGAATCTTCATCTATCTTTGGAAATAGAAATCTGGGGGCGTATGCCAACTGTATGCCAACTGTAAATTTATACTCAAATTACACGGAATAAGGTGGGATACCACTATAGGTGTGGTTCACCTACAATTAAAAAGTGCATAGAGTTTTAAATACCACGAGATTCCCACTTCCGAAAATAGAAGAAGATTTCCGAAAATGTATATCGTATTGTAGTTAAACAGGAAAAACGTACATATATTTATAAATTGTACTCTTTTATGAAACACCTAACATTGTGTCTGTCTTGACTCCAAACTATAATTATCTGTATAATGTAAATTGTACTCTTTTATGAAACACCTAACATTGTGTCTGTCCTGACCCCAAACTAGAATTATCTGTATAGTGTAAATCGTACTCTTTTATGAAACACCTAACATTGTGTCTGTCCTGACCCCAAACTAGAATTATCTGTATAGTGTAAATCGTACTCTTTTATGAAACACCTAACATTGTGTATGTCCTGACCCCACACTAGAATTATCTGTATAGTGTAAATCGTACTTTTTTATGAAACACTTAACATTATGTCTGTCCTGACCCCAAATTAGAATTATCTGTATAGTGTAAATTGTACTCTTTTATGAAACATTTAACACTGTGTATGTCCTGACCCCAAACTAGAATGATCTATATAGTGTAAATTGTACTCTTTTATGAAACACCTAACGTTGTGTCTGTCCTGACCCCACACTAGAATTATCTGTATATTGTAAATTGTACTCTTTTATGAAGCACCTAACGTTGTGTCTGTCCTGACCCCAAACTAGAATTCTCTGTATATTGGGTATCAGGAACTACGAGTACCGTGGTATGACAACACCCAGATCTGAAACCAATACCAGCAGTGTCTTGCAGACATTTGTCCCGCGGCGGGAATTGAACCCGCACCTATTGCGATGCAGTTACTAGCTCAACGCGCCATATCTTTAACAAAATTTTGCATAATTTATGATTTAAATCCCATTAAAACTTCGGTTATTTGATTATTAAATCCAGCTTTATTATATTTGTTTATAACAGAAAATGTAAGTACATAATAAGAAAACTATATAATTAAGAAATTTCTATAATTAAGTTAGAGATTAAGGAAGAGTTTTCTATAATTAAGAAAACTATGGTAATATTTTTTGAATATTATAGAATTAAAACTTTTTTTTTATTTTAACCACAAATTGACGAGTATACTATTCTTTGTAAACGTCGTATTCCTAATCAGATTAGTACCTTTTTGTTGTGATTGCAATCTGTTTGTTACCATTTGTTATAAGTACTTTGGGGTGGCATTGTTTGTCGATTTCGCTTTACCCAACTGTTCAGCTAATTGTTATCTCTTTGAGAGTATTCATTGAGTGAAATCATCTGTTACATTTTAATTAATGTTTTCCTTTCACTTGCATTGTTCTGATCAGATTTGAGTTGTGAGGTTTGGAAATAAATTGGCGTTATTAATTTTGTTAGTTGCTTTTATGTTAAAATCTTTTGTGTTGGCTGTCAAATAATACCGTAGAAAGCTTCTATTACTGCCCACAAATAACATTTGTTCCTACCTAAAAACAACTATCTATAATTCATATAAATATTTATACCTAATCGTTTCCTTTTGGTAAGTGAATTCAATTTTGTTTTATCCATTTTATAGCTAAAAAAATAAAACCAGTGAAACTTCCGGGTCTTCGAAACCATTGTTTAATGTTGGCAATAAGATTCATGCAACTTGCGAATGGCAACTTGAAAAGTACGATTTTACGAATATCAGAATATCCAATTCTCATAATTATTTCACAGGTGACGATTTAAAATTATGTCGATCAACATTCGATCAGCTTTTAATCTCAATGTTAAAATTATTTCATGAAAAATTGACAGTTAGTTATTTTATAAAATGCAGTAAATAAAGTTTTGTCTCATATATTATAACGTATTTGAGACAAAACTTTTATTTTAATTTTAAATATAAAAATTAGCAACCTGATTCGTTCATTCACAGTTTTAAATAAAGCTTATTCTCACGATAGCCCAGTTCCACGCAGCACAATAAACCAAGAACTCGATAAACCTAGGGGCAGGTACAGACAAGCGGACAACTGCATAAATAATTATCGGAAATCGGCTTCCTCCGGCGAGATGAGATCGATCCACGCGAGGTCAGAAACTTTACACACCGTATTATAAATTATAATAGTTATAAATGACATTTATTATTATAAAAACAAGCTTCTGCCGTTGGCTAAATTTCTAATCCACGCAGGATTAGAAATTCTATCTTCTATGAGTAGTTTTGTTTTAAGATCGGTAGATAAAGTAAAATAAGCAATCTTATCGCTTAGAAGCAGTCTATTTCAGGCAAATTTTCGAGGGAGATAATGCTAACAGAATCATATTGTAAAAACGGGAATTTTCACGTACTGCAGTATCGGTGAAGGCACCGACTAAGTTCCGCGTCGCGCCGGACACTAACTACGCGGAAGGAGAAAGTCGCGACCACTCACCTTGATGAAGACTCTCGGAATGAGTCGAAACTTAGTGGGTGCCTTCACCGATAGTGCAGTACGTGAAAATTCCCGTTTTTACAATATGAACAGTCAAGTTCACGATAGTTTTTAGCTAACATAATCTGTAATCTCGTTAGTTTTATTTCAGTGTATACTGGCTAAGATAATATTAAGTTATAGTTGCAGAATGAAGTTGCTGCTATTTTTTACTTCTAATATTTAATTTTTCACGCAATGGTTTTTGTAAAACATCTGTCGATCAACATTCGAAGAAGCAATTATCAAACTTTAATTAGTAAAATCATAATTGACAACTTGACCATGAAAATATCTGGTTTCATATCAAAATTGTGAATGGCGATATATGATAGTGTTTGAAATATGAAATTATCTGCCCAAAAATCGTATACGAAAATGAAACTACCATTTCTGGAACACCAGTAGCATTTTTTTTAACAGAAAAAAGGTTGTTTTTTTGCTGAATCGGAAGATACTTTAGCGATGTGCAATTTGAGAATGATTTCCGCACGAAATGCATCAAATAAGTAACACTCGTTGCAACTTTTTTCTATATTTCCTTCTTTTTATTGCGGTTATTGAATTCTATCAAAATTAGTCGGTCTTTTCTTTAGATTTTTTGTATTTTCCGTTTAAAATGATTGCTCAATTGCTAACCACGTACTCAAGTGGTTTTTATTTCATTTATTTCAAATAATATACAATCTTTGAACATTACCGACGTTTATAACTGTTTGTTGGCACTTAAGTTATGCTTTTGGAAAGTACTGGTCTATTCTATAATGTTTGAGTTTCAATAAATATAAGCCGAGGGTTCCTTAGAGTAATAATATTGAGCTTTGAATTTCACCTTTTAGATATACTTATGTTCGAAGCTATATCGACGTGTATAATTTGCAATCCTACTATAATATAATAAATGCGAAAGTCTCTGTGTGTGTGTGTGTGTGAATGTTTATTACCACGTATCTCCGTAAATACTAAATAGATTTTTGCAGGCGTTAACGCCAACAGAAAGTGGTATTTGTCGAGCCATCAGTGCTTAAGGTTACCTACATTGTATGGTCCATCGACCGAATAGGTGAGGACGTTGTGGTTTCGTGTGACATCTATAGACAAATATAAAGGGCTATAGTTGATTCAATATTACTCCTGGTTTATGGACTCTTGTGAACTATTAACAAACACGATAAATATTAAATTTTAGAGTTATATAATGTAAAATATGCTGTGAGTTAGTGCATCTTTGATTTACCTAACGCACCATTGTAAGCGCAGTTTGATGTCTGTTTACCTTATTTACTTCAACATAACTAAAATTAGTCTATTATTGGTCTCAGTATTGAAAAACTTGGACAAGTGTCGAATGTAACGTTTGGACGTGCCTATGACTATCCCCGACTTGGTAAAATCAAAGATCGTGAGCGTGATCTTTTAGTTTCATAATCAAATAATGATAAAACTATTCGAATAATGAAAACAATTTTTAAAGTTTAAATCATTCAACGTTCTGAGCTGACATTCTCGTGTAGCTAAGTAATTAGATAATTTACTTAGATTCGACTGACACTGCCATTTATGCCATTTTGACGACCTCTGTGACACAGTGGGCGAAGGCCCGCCTGAGACGCAGAACGTTGCGGTTTCGATTCCCGCTGCGGGACAAATGTTTGTATGATCTGCATTCATTTGTCTCGGGTCTGGGTGTTTTCTAATATAATATGTATGTATTTAGAAAAAAAAAGCATATAAGTAGAGAAACAGTCATTTAGTTCTCAAAGTACAAGCTTTGCTTAGTTTGGGGCTAGATGATGCTGAGTGAAAATGTCCAGCATTATATATTTATTTTATTTTATTAATTAAATATCAAAAAACTAGCTGTGCTTTTACCCTCATTGTGTATTTTTCAAGATTTGGTGGCGTATCTGTACGCATCTACTTTCTGAGATCGTTATTAAAAATTATCCTTGTGTTTTATTCCAAAAACTATCGTGAACTTGACTATTCATATTGTACCTAGCACACGACGCGACATGGAGGGAGAAAGTCGCGATCACTCATCCTGATTAAGACTCTCGGAATGAGCCGAAACTTAGTCGGTGCCTTCACCGATAGTGCGGTACGTGAAAATTTCCGTTTTTACAATATTAATTATCCTTGTGATTTAAATGATTAAAAACAAATCGTTTGGTTCGTGAGAAGTACGAACCGAGGGAGGACCTATTCCCAACAGTGAATGAAGATTGACTGTGAATTATATAATTACTTTTAATTGACTTGTTGAGTGTACGGTGTAATATACTTTGTAATTAGCACCGTCGAAAATTACCTTTAGATTATATCTTATATAAATTTTCCATATACCATTATTCAAATTATTTTTACAAGCATATAACAATATGCTTTGTCATTAGCGCCATCGAAAATTACCTTTGGATTGAAGTTTATATAAATTTTCCATATTTCATATTCAAATTCATATTTCCATCACATAAAGACACTGTCAAGTTTTTTACTCGATATAATAAAATGCAGCTTGCTTCAGATTTGACGACAAAAAAATAATTTAAATAATCAAAAAGAGTCTTCCCTAAAATGTCGGCGTGAATCTCATAAAAGGGATTATAGGGTAAGCTTAATGCTAGGATTCAATTAGACGAAATGAGCTTAAGTGGGGAATCCTGAGCTTAAGTGGGGAATATCCGCTGTTATGACAGTCGAATTAAGCACGGCTTGCTTCCGTCATTTAGGAGCCGTTATTTAGGTGACAATCTTATTTGACACTAATGTAATAGCCTAACTATAGGGGTAGATTGAAGAGTGAAGTTGTCGTTTTAAACTTGTTGAGGTGTATGAAATGTGGAAACATTAAAGCCTGAATTCATAGTCGGGGGTTGAACAGTCCCCCAAAATCCATCATTCAGCACTCGCCTTATGGCTGGGCGTATAAAAATTAAATGTTCACTTGAATTTTTACTTTGTATTATGGGAACTACATGATTGATATACTACTTATATATTTTTTTGTAATACATACATAGAAAACACCCAGACTCGAGGCAAATATTTGCAGATGATAAAAAAAATTGTCACGTGACGGGAATCTAACCCGCAACTTTCTCCGTTTCAGGCGGGCCTTCACCCACTGCGCCACAGACATCATTCTAAAAACGGTTTTTTAATTCTGTAGATGCTGTCGCGATTCAGTAGTGCTTCAGCGATGCGCACGCAGTTAAGACTTATTTGGCGACCTCTGTGGCACAGTGGGTGAAGGCCCGCCTGGAACGCAGTTTCGGGTTCGCTTCCCGCTGCGGGACAAATGTTTGTATGAAAGGAAATGTTTGTCTCGAGTCTGGGTGTTTTTTTTGTATAATTATGTGTATGTATTTACAAAAAAAAAAGTATATATTTAATATAAAAGTCATGTAGTTCCCATAATACCAAGCTCTGCTTAGTTTGGGGCTAGATGAAGCTGAGTGAAAAATGTCCAGTGTTATAATTATTATTATTTGCAATCATGCATCTGGATAAAAAATGTAGGTCAATAGGTACCTAAAAAGATAATTAAAAAAAACCAGCCTTGATTTCTTACTTTTTTCTTGGATTGATTGCGGCGAAATAGGCATTAGATAAAACTGACGTTTCAAAGTTATCCTTGTGACTTCCTTTAATAAATGAATTTTGACTTTGCGACAAAGAGTCCTTGATAAGCCGCATTTGCAGGGGCGCTAGCAGCGTACTGACCATTATTACAGAGAAAATAGACAAACAAATAAACAAACATGGCTTTATTCCCCACTAGCTGCGCTCCGCAGTTTCACCCGCGTAGGTTTCGATTTTATACTATTGATAACTTCGAAATGAAATGTCTGATTCGAATGAATTAAAAAGTATTTTACTGCTACATAACCTTGATAATAAAACTATTTATTTGAATAACAATTAATACTACGATAAGAATTTAACCAAATTTTGTTTCTACCGGCGATTTAATTACATTTTAGAACACAAAAGTTAGTAATGTGACTTAACTATCATAGTTAGATATTTACCTTCGAGGACTTTTTTGTAGGGAATACTGAGTACTTTAATCATGTAGTACATCATTTTTATGTATCATCAATAATTTTCTCAGCGCATGCCAAATAATGAATTTTATAGACAAAATTTTTGCTACTTTGGGTTACATTATTGTAATTTCCTAAAGATCTCAATTTTTTTGAAAATAAATTATAGCCTTTGTTACTTCGTGATAATTTAGCTTTCTATTAGTGAAAATATGGTTAAAATCGGTCCAGTAGTTTCGGAGCCTATTCGATACAAACAAACAAAAAAAGATTTCCTCTTTATAATATTATCCTCAGATTCATACTTGGTGTAGAGGTAGATGTTTTATAGGATACATAGGGGTAGTCAGAGGCACAGCTAAACATTATACATATTTGGTACATGCCCGCGTTAACAAGAAGTTAGCATTCCACATGCCAGTTTGCTAGCCCACCGTTGTTTATTGGAACACTAATCGCTGGCACATGCCTTCAAATTTTCATTTATTTAGCATTCTGGTTTCCACTATGTTTTCTTTCACCGTTTTGAGCAAGATTCTTATGGATAAAAGGGGGGCTAGACAAATACCACTTTCTGTTGACGTTAACGTCCGCGGAAAGATAAAATTGTATGGAAATGTCACGTGACATTTCCGCAGCAATTGTCATTTCAATACAATTTTATCTTTCCGCAGGCGTTAACGTCAACAGAAAGTGGTATTTGTCTAGCCCCCCAGGGGTACTAGACAAATACCTCACGCTTACTTTTCCTTTCACGCTAACGCAATTATTTCAATGTAAAACTTGGCAGCTATCACGTGACATTTCCGCAGCTAATGTCATTCCCACACAATTCGATCTTTCCGCAGGCGTTAACGTCAACAGAAAGTGGTATTTGTCTAGACCCCAGGCACTTAAATATTTGAAACAGTTTGAAATATTGGCGTTTCATTATTCAAATAAAACTTGATATTTAACAAAGTTTCGAAGATAATGAGTAAACAGTAGCGTTCTTTAGCATTCATTTTTATCTAAAAAAGTTGTTACACTCAGTTGAGAGACAAGTGTAGTCAAAGATAGCATTATCTTTGACTCACTGGCGCGTGGATGCGGGTCGAATCCAACACTCTTAAACCAAAGAGATACGGTTCAGTTCAGGCTGTTGTATCAGAGGTAGCTCATTACTTTGCCGGCTCATTGTCAACACCATTCAGGCTGTGACGGACAGTTATGTATTGAACTTCAAAGTGCCAACTAGAGTACGCTGGCATGCCTTAAATTAACCTTTAAAATGCATTCTAGCTTGTTTTTGCGAGGTTTTGCTCTTCGCAAAAACAAGACTTTAAAAGTGAAGTTGAAGAATATATAGAAAATACTTAAGTACACACCACATCATCAGCTTAATTTAGTACTAGCGCTGCCCACGGCTTTGCCCTCGTGGTACCCGGATAAAAAGTAGCCTATATGATATTCTGATGTATACGCTATATTACTGTAAAGTTTCATCAAAATCTGTTCAGTAGTTTTTGCGTGAATGAGTAACAAACATCCATCCTCACAAACTTTCGCGTTTATAGTATTAGTAGGATGTTTTATTATGGTGTGCATACAATTGAGGTACCTATATATTTTGAAAAAAAAAAGATTAAAATATGTGATGCAAGTTTGTGCGTTGTCGTAAAACTTTGAGACAAATGCATATTAAAATATTTTTGTACGTAAGTACCTATATTTAGCACACAAAGTTTATAATAAGACTTACATGTTACAGTGGTTCGGAATAATTGCTAATGAAAAGTAGTAGCAAACTAAAAAAAAAACTAGTGACCTCCTTAAATACACTTATTTTTTTAAAACGATCCTTTTCTTAGAAGTCACCAAATCTGACAGGTCAGTCTTTTCCCACACTACGATGTGAAATCGAAAATCGTGTTTTTCTGTTCCCACGTTTTGCGAATCGCTTCCGTATCAGGTGCAATTGAAAGGGTTCTACTCGAAGGGTACATATTATTATTACAATCAATCCCTCTCAAGTGTCAGGCTTTTTTCGCCCATAAAACTAATATTGGTAAGGTTAGTCCCATCCTCTTCCGCTAGCTTTTTTGTGCAGTGCAATGCATTACTAAAAGCACAACTAAAAGTAACTTTATTTGAGCTTTTAAAGTTTTTACAAGACATATCAAATTTATAGTCACAAAAAGGTATAAAAACAAGTACGTTTGATGTATAGTATATTTAAGAGCACTATCAAGTGATAACACTATCGAATGGTACCACCCAAAGGCGAGAATGGAATTTAATTAAATTGTATTATCTAATTAGATAGCGAACATTGTGATGCTTACTTCTCCGTTTATTTATTTAAATTATTGTTTATACCAAACAGTTTAAACTGTACTTAGTGCCAGTAATATAGAGCATACTTTTGTGTGAAATAAAGTGTAAGATTGTTGTATATATGTGGAACTGAGTGTCGTTGTCGTGATGAATGGAGAGGCGTTGATTTAAGAGGGTCTGATTTGAATGAAATACTTGATAGCATGTTTCTTTGTGTACTATCGAAAGCAATAAAACCATTAAAGTAACCCTACTGCTTCATTACTTAATTTATGATAACATACGTCTTAAATTGTATCACAAAATTCTAGGAAAGACTCTTGTCCAAACATATTGAACTAATTGAGCAGTGGTGGCAATCGTGATGCAAAAAAAAGATTGAATGTTAGATCGAAATGAAAGACAAATATCTCTCCCAACTTTGTCAATCCCTAGATGTTCAGCGGCGGTTGCACCCATTCATCCATTTTTTAACCGACTTCAAATTAACAATGGCCTGGTCAGGTTGCACACAAAAAATTACTACACAACTTTTCCCAAATGTAGATGTGTTTTTATTGAGTTTAGTATTTTGTTCATATCTATATTTTATGAGCTTGGATCGAAATGGAGCGGCGTATAAAAGGTTGGATTTACATCGGTGTCTTTTGTATTTCGTGTGGGTGATCCACTTTGACAAAAGTGTTAACATTTACATCCATAAAATATTTTGACTTCTCTTTTAGTGGTCATAGGCAGACAGTTTATTTTTTTTAGATGTCTATGCTAACATTTCACTCATACAGGTGCTTTTCTGATATATAGCTTGAATCGAATATTATTAGACTCATGAGTTTTATTATAATACTAGTTGTTGCCCGCGGCTTCGTCCGCGTGGTATGTTAATAAAAGTAGCATATGACCGTCTCCAAGCTTCAAACTATGTCCAACAACTTTTGAAAGAATCGAACCAAGGATTACAATTCATGTAAAGTTTAGAACTCAATTGCAACTCAATTGTAGTTTTAAAAAAAAATAAAAATACGTGTTTCGTTATTTATTTTAAAGTTTATGTGTACCGAGTTTGAGTGAATAAAACCAAGGAATATTTTTTCCATAGAAACTTTACTACCCTGTTTAACCCCCTTAAGGGTTGATTTTCGAAAATAAGCTTATGTGTTATTGGAACCTAAACTATCTATATTCCAAATATCATCAAAAACGGTTCAGTAGTTACGGAGATACGTGGTAACAAACATTTACACACAAATACACATATACACAGAGTAGGATTTATCAAGAGTTTCGTATGAACAGTAAACAAAATTTAAAAAGTAGGGTATTATTTTGATTTAAATAGGTAGATAATTACATAAAGAAGTATTTTAACATTCTATATCAAAAAACTACATTTTAAATGTTGTGTCATGGAGCTCCTCAAGCTATGTTAATTACAGGTTGTCAATTCTATCAAAAGCGGGTTATTAAAAACTATTAGAATATTTCATAGCTAAGGGTAGTATTTACCCCTAACCTCTATCATGCTCAAAGCTAAAAGTATGATTGCTAGTCATTTAGCTAAAAGTATGATTGCTAGTCATTTACTAAAACAAAATTAATTATAACATGCTTTAGGCTAGGAGCAATTAATATTTAAACAATTTTTGTATTTGGAGCCTTAAGCTTATTAATATTAAGGTATTTTTAAGTTCTTTTGTTGATTGTTTGGCGGTGCGTTAGTCTATCCTAGAATTGCTTACACTACAATGTTACCAAAAGGCACAATCAAACAGATTCCTATTTTACCATAGATTTGTTAACAATCGACAAACAACGATAGCATCGATGCGACCGCTGTCAAAAGTTATATTTATTTTCTTTAGAAATTCATAGAATGTACGCGAATTCATAGTTGTTTGCGGGCTTTTGTAATGTACAATACCATAACCCTTTGGCGACACAATACGCGTCACTAATCTAGATCATGTGCGGCATTGTACACTATTGTTGCTCACGTCATGCCGGCGAGGGGTAGGGGGTAGGAGGGGGAACGATTCTGGATATCTCACTCGATGTCGATTTATAAGAAATTACCGCTCTGCGGGGGCCAGGTAGAGAAATTGCTCCCACGCACAGCAAAAACTTGAATTTCACCAAACAGGAAATGAAAAATATTATTTCTCCACTTCCTATCGCTGTGCCAATTGAAGATTTTTTGTAACAAAACTAGCTGCTGCCTATGGCTTTGCCCGCATGGTATCCGGATAAAAAGTATCTGATGAAAAGTTACTGTTAAGGCAGCTTTCATAAGAAACGCATTCGACCGTTTTTTAATCGACTTAGGTACGTTGGTTTCCACGAAAAGCCCGATTTTAACGGAATACAGCCTATTTCCACCCTGAAGGTTCATTCTTAATACATTAATATAATATTTTATACTAATATTTGTCTCGGGTATGGGTGTTTTCTATGTATAATTTTTATACATAAATAACACAATCTTTGCGTAGTTTGCTTAGCTAGATGATGCTGCGAGAAAAATGTCCACCATTATTTATTTATTGGTGAAATAGTTTTTGAAACTGAATAAATCGTTTCAAAGATTACATCCTACATCCCAACTTACAAACTTCTTCTTCTTTATAATATTAGTGTCTCTGTGTTCATCTGTTTTAACTTTCTCTTGTTAAGTACTTACGGGAGTAATCGGCGGCGTTCGGAAAAGCTCGGTGATTAGAGCTCGTCCAGGCTCTCATTAGCGCATGCGCCACAATTTCGGTAATAATTGTGTAAAGTATCGGATATCGGAGGAGGTGTATGTTTACTGCTTATTACTTTGTTTCCTCAGGCAAGTACTAACGGTGTGATCACTTCGAGGGAATGACAACAAAAACAATGGAGTCTATATATTATATAGCAAATAAAAATTCCCCATTGGATCTACCTAGGCGCCTTCTAGTCCAACTTATGGGTTTTTACATATGAAATTAATGTTTTGTATAGGAAAATGTAATCCAATTAAGCTTTTAATTTTGCCAATTTAACACAAATGTTCTAAATATTGTTTTGAGATTAACATCAAAGGCTTAGGCATCAAAGGCCTCAGCCGTAGTTGGGACGGACGGATTTGCTTTTAATTCGTCATTATTACCTTACCTTGTTCTTCCAGCTTCGCAAAGTTCGTTTACGATCAATATTTGCAGAACGAAAATAGTGGAACCAATAAGAATAAGAATTTAATCCTGAATTGAATCCTGATTATCAAGACTAATTGTTGTAAAGAGCAAACAATGTTTAATTTAAAAATAAAATAGCCGACTGTCTATTTGTTATTTCAAAAATAAGTTTGACGTCAAATAACTGTTTACCAGGCGGTAAACTTAAAGGAACCAGGGAGATAAACTTTTTGAGAACCTACTTTTGGTAACTAAACAAAATTATGTTTTTTTTGTTTTAAAGTGTTTTATAAATTCAGTGGATATCCTGCGGTATTAGTTCAAATTCAAATTATAGACCTTAGTCGCATTGCAGAAAATAAATAAACAATTAATGTTGGATATTTTTCACACATCATCATATAACCCCAATCCAAGCAGAGCTTGTGTTACATGACTGTTATACTACTTAAATATATTTTTTTTATAAATACATATCATACATAGAAAGCATCAACTTACTTTCTTATTTCTTGCTTTCAACGTCTCCATGATTTCCGTTGTCCAGATTTGCGAGTCGGCGAGCGCGTGTGCCCAAATCTTCAGTGACATCCAACTCAACACAACCTTATTGGTAGTATAATTTCATGTTCTCACAAACCAACGACTTTGTAACTGTGAACGAAATAAAATGATAAAACATTATCAGAACCGGTGGTTACTTTAATTTCTTTCGATTTAACGACGCAGTGCGCATTTAGCTTACTTTTAACGTAATTTTTTTATTTATTTTTATTTTATTCATCAAATAAACACTTCCAAAAGGCAGAATGATATGATATATGCAAAAGCGAGTTTAGCCCTAAAAAGAGGTTTTTTCCAGCAAACCTTCATCTAGAGAGAGATAATTATAGTGTACAAAACGTTACGTGTACAAAAGACGAGTGAAGCAAAACAATGTACTTAAAACACATAATATACATACATAAATATATATATAAATATATACCTACTGTAAAATATATAGATACTATAAAACATAATCCTAGTACTATTTAGACGCGAAAGTTTGTGAGGATGGATGTTTGTTACTCTTTCACGCAAAAACTACTGAATGTATTTTGATGAAACTTTACAGTAATATAGCGTATATCATAATTAATCATTTGGAGAAGAGATAGTGCTTTTTAGCTTTTCTCCTGAAGACACCGATTGAAGGACTATTTTTCTAAACATATTTATCGGTTGTTGAAACTAGATTTACATAACACTTCACTTGCCGGGTTGAATGGAACAAGACATGTGCTCGCAAGCAAGATTGTGTTTAGATTACTTACTGTTTATCTTTCATCTGTGTCTCAACAGTTTTCATTATTGGGTTTTGGAATTTTGATAAATTTTATACAAATAAATTCATTGAGTTTGCATTTTAAAGTAGGCACGTTAGTTATGTGACCTGTTCGAGTTTTTAAACCAATGATATAACTATTAATGCATAAAAAGTTTTACAGTTTTCAATGAAAAAAAAATATTGTAGATAATTAAAATTAAGATAATATTTAGTTCAACTTTATAGAAGGATTGTATCAACTGGTTTTTTTATTGGGGTTTTTTATGATACAGTTTTATTCAGTCTTACATGGACTAGTTTAAGTTTAAGGTATATGTAGGTTTTTAAAATGTTTTATCATTTCAATTCAATATACCTAACCTTATTTAACCTTTCAGAGTTACTTATTAATTATATCTAGTCCTTACACAACATTACATAAACAACTAAGAAATACCAACTTATGCAATTAAAACAATATTCTTGGGGAATTAATAAAATTAACCACGAATATCTTATAAACCTCTTAGAATCAGATAGAACCCAACCCAAAATGCAGCTACATTTTACATCTTTAAAATGTAGCTGCATTTTGTAGGATTCAGAAAAACAACATCACCTTTGGCATTGCAGTTGTGTAAGCTATCAAACATGCTCGTGTTCGGCTACGGACACGACCATACGTTACAGAAGGTCAACATAGGTGTGAAGTTGACAGAACGATGGTTATCTGAGATGTAAGACAAATCGCCTCAGCATTAACCTATGTCAGTGAACACTGTTCCAAGACAATGTTTCAAGCAGATTTATATCTTAAGATTTAATTGGGCTGGAGCTACTTGATTGAAAATCTATTATGTATAGCTACGATTTTTTTTCGAAAGAGAAATAGAGGGTAAAAATGCACTCCATTTGTGTGGCTGCAATAGATCACCTCCAAAGTTGCTACAGATTTATTTCAGATTGGCACTAAAACGTAAGTATTTCATATAAAATCTATTACATTACGCCTTTATTTTTAAATGTGTACGGAGAATAATAATTCGTTTAAACATTCATTGTTTTTTTGTGGTCACACCTCAAAAAGTGCAAAGATTCAGGTTGTCTCTGAAATATAGTTATTTCTATTTATACCTAAATTGAATACAGATACCTGATTTTATAATTATGAGCAATCAATTGCAAGGTTTGCTGAAATCAATTTTTAAACGAAGGTTGCAAACATGAGTTTCACACGTCATTATTTAGATTTATGTTTATTTTCACATCATTTTCGTTTATTTCTCTCATGACAAATTACGTTTTTTGTATACCACCAAGTTTTCATACAAACATACAGTCCACTTGTTGGTAATCGGTTACCTATGGAAGCTTGCAACACTAGAGGGTTCACACGCGGGTTCCAACCTTGTAACAATTTTAAAAAGCCCTTTTCGAACAACCTCATACCGTAGTCACTTGGTTAAACCTCATCATTCCATAATCTGAGTGTTTGCGGGAGGATTTTTTCTTGTTTCTCATAAGGTACGTATGAATCTCGGTGGCGCGTCGTAGCCCGGGGGGAGTACGCTTCCTTTTTAGTTCACCTTTGTTACGCTTGCCAGGGAATTTATTTCGTATTCGCGCGTTGAGTCGCGCTTCCTGGGCGGTTCGCGATAGCCTCTGGCTGTTGACGAGTCATACTGTTTCAAAGAATGAAGCAAGAACGCTCTTAAGAGCTTGTAGGACTGTTATCAGAGTACTTAGGCCACTTGTAGGTCTCTAATAATGTCATACATGTATGACGATCTCTGTGGCGCAGTGGGCGAAGGCTCGCCTAAGATGCAGAAGGTTGCGAGATCGATTCCCGCGGGACAAATGTTTGTGAATTCGTCTTGGGTTTGGGTGTTTTCTATGTATATAATTTGTATGTATTTACAAAAAAATGTATATAAGTAATATATCAGTCATGTAGTTCCCATAACACAAGCTCTGCTTACTTTGGGACTAGATGATGCTGTGTGAAAATGTCCAGCATTATTTATTCCAAAAACGATATCACCTCCCCAAAATTCTGAAGGCAGAAGACGTAGTTTTTGACTTTCGCTACCAGTCACACAAGTTAATCCCAAAATTGCTCCTAACATAATCATGGAAAATCAGCAAACAAAAATAATCATATATCACCGCGTAAACCCGTTCGCGGTTCGTCATAGTCATCTGTTCGTCATCTGAAGGGACGTTTAACCAACGTGACATCACCTACGTACGTATCTATAGAACCTAGATATATACTGGACTATTTTGGATATTGTTACGATTAAATCACAAACTACATACGTGGCAGTTCATTATTATAATATTATACGCGAGACGGTACCCATTACGAGGGATCTCTAAACTGACAATGAAACGTCAGCAGGATAATAAAGTACGTGGTACAGTTATTATTCTATTAATACTAATTATATTTAATTCTGCCATTTAATTTCAATTCTATTATTTTCTTTCCTCTTTTCCGTTTTTCCATATCTGACCGTTTTTTCAATTCTACAAGTCCGTGTGTAAGACAGTGTACTGCGCCAGGAGCATTCGTTAATCCGCGGACTGTGTATTCTTTATTTCCCTCTGTATACTACAAGTATATATGCCTACCTACTTTACTTATGTATACCACAAAAAGGTATTGTAAATTGCGTATGATTTCTTATAAAGTCTTTGTGTACACGGTTTCCATGTAGACAGATTATATCGATTATTTTATGAATTGAGTTTACGCCGCGCTATAAAAACATCCGAATTATTAGAAAATAGGTCTTGTTTATATAATTGAATAAAGTATGAGGTTTTTCAAGGGCTCTTTGGAACTTTTAAAGAGTTAATAATGCGTGTTTAGTTCCTCTGTTGTTGCAAATGATCATAGGCTATAGTAACCACTTACTAACAGATGGGCTGTATGCCTGTTTGTCACGTTGTTGGTGGTATAGAATAAATTAAATTTCTGCTCGTTTTGTTTAAGATATATGTACAGAATTGTATTGTATATCTTTTCATTGATATTAATTGTGGCTGTATAAATAAACTAGCTGCGCTACGCGGTTGCACCCGCGTAAGTTTCGATTTCATACTCGTGATGACTTCGAAATTAAATGTCTGATTCGAATGAATTAAAAAGTATTTGACTACTTCACAAAAACCTTTGTTGATAAAACTATTTATTTGAATAAGAGTTAATACTACGATACAAATGTAACCAACTTTTGTTTCTATCGGCTATATAATAAAATTTTAGAACACAAAAGCTGCTATTGTGACTTAACTATGATAGTTAGATATATTCCTTCGAGGCTTTTTTTGTAGGTAATATTGAGTACTTTAATCATGTACTTCTTCATTTTTATGTATCATCAATAGTTTTCTCAGCGCACGCCAAATAATGAATTTTATAGGCAAAATTTTGCTATTTTGGGATACATTTTTGCAACTTTCTTAAGAATCTCTATTTTTTTGAAAATAAATTATAGCCTATGTTACTTCCTTATAATTTAGCTTTCTATTAGTGAAGGAATGGTTAAAATCTGTCCAGTAGTTTCGGAGCCTATTCGATACAAACAAACAAAAAACAAAGAAATCTTTCCTCTTTATAATATTAGTATAGATTGTAGGTACAACGCCCTTCAATTGAGTCGGTCGCGAAAGGGTTTTTTTAAATCGATTTATCGTTATTTTAAAAGCGTAAAGCTTGTTTACACCTAGTTTAGAGTTCGCTTGTTCCTCTCGTTTTGCACCCTTCGGTTTTGAATTTCGGGAAAAAAATAATCTTGGTGTAATTTTTTTATCAAAACGACCATACTCAAGAAGAGTATGGTCTCTACCAAGTATGTCAGTAAATCACGCAACCATTACTAACTATTTTTTTAACGAATTGTGGTATCAACCTATACTAATCTTGCACACAATACTACAGTTTGTGAAAAACAAGGAATATCTATTTAGTTGTGTAACTTAGTTTTGAAATCGGATTTATAATAAATCCTTTGCTTTGAAGTTCAGTTTGTTTTATAGCAAATTTTATAAACAGTATGCAATTTAGGTTTCTAAATACTTATTTACTATGTGCATATTTTTTATAAACATTTTTTAATAAACTTAATGCTTATTACAATATACTTACTGTTTCTAGTAGTACATATTGCTATGGGTAAAGCAAGATCCTATATTGATCAGTGTCAGATAGGAACTCACCGTGGGAGCCTTTCTTACCTCGGCTGTTTCCGTTGCGTCCTTTTATTTTATGCAGATTGATGTAAATGTGAGTTATTTATTATTTTATATGAAAATACTTAATGAAAGGATTCATGTGAGGTCCTGATTACAGTACTGAGTTACTGAAAGGTACTACTGAAAAAAACAGATTGTCTTCTAGCAATAATAGACAACCTCATTGGCGCAACGGGCTGAGACACAAGAGGTAAATAATAAATAATAAATAAATAATAAATAATGCTGGACAATCCACACAGCATCATCTAGCCCCAAGCTAAGCAGAGCTTGTGTTATGGGTACTAGATGACTGATATACTTAATACAATACATTACATAGATAGATATTTTTTTATTATACATAGAAAATACCCAGAACACCCGGAACAAATATTTGCAGATCGTACAAATATTTAACCCGGGGCGGGAATCGAACCCGCAACCTCCTGTGTAGCAGGCGGACCTTCGCCCACCGCGCCACATCGGTCGTCTGGTGCGGTTTCGATGCCCGCTGCAGGACAAATGTTTGCATGTTTTGTGGATTTATATTTCGGGTCTGTATTGGGTGTTCAATTATTGACTAGCTTCTGCCCACGGCTGCACCCACCTGGTACCCGGGTTAAAAGTAGCCGTTAAAAACCCGTTCAGTAGTTTTTGCGTAAAAGAGTAACAAACATCCATCCTCTAAAACTTTCGCGTTTATACCTCTAATAGTAGTAGGATTTAAGATCAGAAAATTAAAATTAGCTGTTTTTGGTCATCAGCAGTGGACTCCTAGAGGCTGTTGATGATTTAACAGCCTCTAGAAGTCCACTGCTGGACATCAAAAAGTGGCATGAACTATCTTAGACTACCTCCATTACTGTTTTCTTATCCGGCTGATCGGTGACTTTCCCATTGTTCATGAAATCGGAGATTTGTGGTTATCATTCGAGATTATTTCAGTTATAAATATTTACGATTGTAATTTAAACTAGCTTCTGCCCATGGCTTCGCCCACGTGGTACCCGGGTAAAAAGTAAGCTTCTTGAGCAAATTGGACTGCGCGCAAGCATGATTGCACTGAGAAAACCTAACACCCTTTACGTCCCTTTAGTTAGGACAAATTATAGGCAAAATGCATTTGTTTATAGAGCTTCATGCTCCTTTAACTCTCTGGTAAACAAAAACAGTGAGGTAGATTTGTTTAGCACCAGTACAAGTAAGCTAAAACGCTTACTTAGTGATAAATTTTTCCTAGTGTAGACTAACTATATCCATCTTTATTTTTACTGTTTAAACAATTTTATCCTATTATTTTATGCTTAAAGTCGTCAACTTACTTTGTATTTATCTTACTATTTTATTACTTGTCTGCGGAAACTTCTAATTAGCCTTCAGCAAATATGCACCGGTCTATCCAGTCATATTAAATACTTATATCTGTTCTTGTTGTACCTAGCTGTAAGTTTTCCCAAAATTTTGAAAATAAAAATAAAATAAAATGTGTTATTCTGATGTATAAGCTATATTACTGTAAAGTTTCATAAAAATCCGTTCAGTAGTTTTTGGGTAAAAGAGTAACAAACATCCATCCTCACAATTTCACGTTTATAATATTAGTAGGATATTGCCCAGAGTTTTTACAAAATTTTATTTTTAGACATTTGATACGGTATACCACAAAATTCTAATGCTCCTAATTAGATGCAAATCTCTCGTGAATACTAACAAGCAGTTATTATGAGCTGGATGTAGGTAAGGTCCAGGTTAATAAATCAAAGATCTTAGGATAGCATCAGATGTTCCGTAGGCAAAAATTAAGGTACATAAGATGAAAAATATTGTTAGTTTTGTTTGTCTATTGATCCGATTTTAATCTTATTTATCTAATACTTTTACTGACTTTAGCACCACCGTCTACATCAATTCCTATTATATTCCAAAAACTATCGTTAACTTGACTATTAATATTGTAAAAACGGGAATCTTCACGTACTGCACTATCGGTGAAGGCACCGATTAAGTTTCGACTCATTCCGAGAGTTTTCATCAGGGTGAGTGGTTTTTGCGAAGGAGAAAGTCGCAACCACTCACGCTGATGAAGACTCTCGGAATGAGTCGAAACTTAGCCGCTGCCTTCACCGATAGTGCAGTACGTGAAAATTCCCGTTTTTACAATATCAATTCCTGTTAATTCAATAGTTGTTACGTCAACGGCTTACCAAATGGTGGCCCACCTTTTCACAAGCTGTTGACGTAATTATATTTTAATTTTATATAATATTCGTATACTTGTTTGTAAAGGTAGGTTTAAAAATATCGTTATGGTCACAGCAGCAAAGTAAATTTGTTAAAATAAATATGTGATGTGAACGAAGTCGCATCATAAAGTAGTATTCTCTAAATATGTACCAAACAGTGGCCCTCCGCCTCGTAGCCTCCGGTCAAAGATTTCGGCCTTCATTTCTTCCCTTTGCCTTTCTATAATTGCCATAATATTTCAAAAGTTTATTGCCGCGTGTAAAATATTGCCATATACAAAAACTAAAATAACCCTTTTAAGAATTGAGAAATTCAATGTCGTAGAAAAATGCTTTTAACTCGTTAATCATAACTGCTAAGTTGGTGTATAATTAGGTAGGTATGTTTTAAGGGTACTTTAAATGGTTCATTATGCTTATTTAAAGATTTTAAGTGAAATATGGATTTTCACGTACTTCATGCGGATTGGACGTATTTCATTAAATAATATATGTCCAATACACGACGAGCACCTAATGTTGTTTTTTAAAACAATTCCAATTGTCTGCTAAGAAAGAAGTCTCATTGAGTCACCTCGCGATAAAATAATCATTGAACTTAGTAATATTAGCATCAGTTGGATATCGGGACATTATATATAACCAGCCGTCGTCTTTTTCAGTTTTAGGTAAATGCGCTAAAGCAGTACATCTTTTTTACATGTTTTATGAAAAGTTTTACTTTATGAATTTTCAACTCAACAAACAACGTGAAAAATGGAAATCTCTTTTTTATGCTACTTCAAAAGTGCCGTACAGGTATAATAACTTGATAAAATGACAGACGTAACATTTAAAAAGTAATACAAAATCATTTTTGGTACTGATTATACTTAGTATTGAAATTTGAACCATAAAAGCAGTGGGCATGGACAGTCCCTACTGGAAATGTAAATAATATTAACTTTGAAAGTATCAATAGGGACCCGCAGTCCATTTTATTCGGAGTCCCTAACGGGAATGACTCCTAAATACGGCCCTTAACTTAAGAGCATACCTTAACGAATTGTGATGGTACCCACTTATCCAGCAGATATGTTAATCTTGTTCTTGTTTTCTATCAAATTCAAAGTCAAAATTCATTTATTCATTGAAATATAGAGACGTCAATTTAAAAACTAGGTGAACTTAAAATTTGAAAGTGAATTTGTGAGCTATCATCTACTTACAAACAATGTGGAGAGGAGATGGGTAAAATCAATCAATAGATTCGTGTTAAAACGACGCGATTATATAGTTCAATTTTAAACGTCATGTTGGTGTGTTACCAACATGACGTTTAAAATTGAACTGATCCATGTTACTTTAAGTTGGAAATTCCAATGTTTTTGTTGAAGTCTACAAAACTGTACTAAATTCAGGCTATTCAGAGCCTACCCTATGAATTTATACTAACTATATCAAAATATATAGTTTTAAAAATACATAAGCGTTTTAGACATTTTGAATGCCGAATAAATAATATTGGAAGTAATGGAACTATTAAAATCCTAAAAAAACTATTGTCATTAACAATAATAGTTTTTTAGGATTTTAAAAGGATATTAAAATAAATGTAACGATAATAGGTCGTAAAAATACATACAAATGAGTTATTAATTAAGGAATATGTAATAGCACCCGTTTTATGTAGGATTTCCACAAATTCACTACCATCTCCTATCATACTCGGATTTCTTGTAAATTTTCCTAGTAATATCTCACTTGTAATTATTTTACCGATTACTTTTGTCTTATAAATCTCAGTTGATACGGCTGATTTATTGGACCTTATGTCTATGGCCTTGATAGCCGTTGCAATGTTCCCACGTCGAGTACATATCTCAATTCAAAAAGAATATAACAAAATATTTTATTATAATTATTTATCTTTATTCATTTTAAATCTCAGGCGTATGCCTTGGGTCTTTACAGGCATTAGTGGAGCCAAAGCTAACACTAAGAGGGCCTTTCTACATCTATACTAATAATATTATAAAGAGGAAAGATTTTTTGTTTGTTTGTATTGAATAGGCTCCGAAACAACTGGGCTGATTTTAACTATTTTTTCACCAAATGAAAGCTAAATTATCAGGAAATAACATAGGTTATAATGTATTTTCAAAAAAAATAGAGATCCTTAAGGAGCAAAATTTTGCCTATAAAATTCATTATTTGCCGTGCGCTGAGAAAACTATTGATGATACATAAAAATGATGAACTACATGATTCAAGTACTCATTATTACCTACATAAAAGTCCGCGAGGGAATATATCTTACTATCATAGTTAAGTCACAATAGCAGCTTTTGTGTTCTAAAATTTAATTAGATCGCCGATATTCCCACGGAATCGAAACCTACGCGGGTGAAACTGCGGGCGCAGCTAGTTATCATATAAAAAACGGAATCTTATGGATAGCGTCTGATGTTAATTATTGGAAATATGAGTGATAAACTAGGCTTTTGCAGTAGTATATCCTTATGGAATAGTTGCTGGGTTAAGTAGGATGAAACAGCATCTGCCAATTCTTACTGAAATTCAGATTATTGTTATTATTATTATAATATAATAATTTATAATGGATTTAACACCATTATTATTAATAGTTCATCAAAAAACATGGTGGTAGTACTTCCCTGGACGAGCTCTTCACAAGGAGCTGAACAACTTCTAACAAACAAACATTTGTCCCACAGGGGGAATCGAGCATCTCTTGCGTCTCAGCCCCAGCAGTTGACAATTCTCCGAACTTTATAGCCTGACCATTACCACTTGGACTTGCTAAATCTGAGAGCTATATCATATAGGCTGTTCAAATAATATTAGATTACAAAAATATCTAGGGTGGTCCTAAATTTTAAACGTATATATCTCCCAAAACCATTAATTACCCAAACCGATATATTTTTTGCAAGATCCCGTTCCATAGAAAACACCTCAGGCAATACTTGATAAAGACGTCCCCTTATCAGAAAGGTGAATCCTTTTAACAATTGGCGCCAGATTAAGATACATTTTAATGTGTTAATTAAAAAAATAACCTGGCTCTTATCGACCACTTAAAGCGAAGATATGGGAAAGAACCAGCTAGCCATCTTATCGCGGTTCTTACACTTTAGTACCGATAAGTGAAATCACTGGGTATTTCGGTTCGATTATTCATTTGCTATATTACCAGCCGTGTGACTTTTCAACTTTAGATTTGCAACTTTATTACCAACTAGCTGCGCCCCGCGTAAGTTTCGATTTTATACTCATTGTTACTTCAAAGTTGAAGGTCCGATTCTAATGAATTAAAAAGTATTATACTGCTACATAAAAACCCTTGATGATAAAACTATTTGAATAAGAATTAATACTACGATACCAATGTAACCAACTTTTGTTTCCCGACGATCTAATTAAATTTTAGAACACAAAAGCTGCTATTGTGACTTAACCATGATAGTTAGATATATTCCCTTCAGGAGTTTTTTGTAGGTAATAATGAGTACTTTAATCATTTAGTACATAATTTTGATGTATTATCAATAGGCACGCCAAATAATGAATTTTATAGATAAAATTTTGCTACTTTGGGTTACATTAATGCATTATTATAAAGGATCTCTAATTTTTTGAAAATAAATTATAGCCTATGTTACTTCCTGATAATTTAGCTTTTTATTAGTGAAAAAATAGTTTAAATCGGTCCAGTAGTTTTGGAGCTTATTCGGTGCAAACAAACAAAAAATATTTGCTTTATCCTAAATATTGGTGAAATATGTTTTCAATCGGATGATTAGTTTGGAAATTACCTCCTACAACCAAACTTACAAACCTACAAACTTTACCAATTTATAATATTAATAATTAGTATAGATAAATAAAATCACTGAGTATTTCGGTTCGATTATTAATTTGCTAAATGACCAAGCATGTGACTTTTCAACTGTAAATTTGCAACTTTATTATATTTTTTTTAGCTTTAATGATGATTCAAATTGAAAAGCAGAATAAGTATTCGTTTTAAAAGTTCTTGTATCAGTTTTGAATTGGATTACATTATTAACTCGGCGTAATCTTTGAAACTGCTTTAAGTACTCCAATTGACCAATCCTTTTAAAGAATTAAGATGTTCAGTTTCAGTTTCAAAAGCCGATATGACCACGGATACTAATTAACTACAACCACTCTATCTAATCATGGACATTTCTTACGTCCGTGATCAGATTTATATTTTTATTGATAGAAAATATTTTTTTTGCACACCAAATATTTCAGCTTAAATAAGTACTTCGAACTTTGAAAATGATATACAATCGCTGATTAGCAATAAGACCGTCCATTGTATAACATTATTTATCTCTACCAGACAACTATAAATAGATAGATAACTCTTTATAGCATACACTAGAATTAAACAAACGCTTTACAATAAAATTGATCTTATAAAATAGGTTGTGGTGATACAATGAACTGCCTTATCGCTAAAAGCGATCTCTCCTAGGATCTCTTCTTTTGATTGATCAAAAGTAATTCAGAATGCAATATTTAGAAATTAAGTTTTGGTGTGGCGCACCAGTTTGCAAATAAATCGTATAGAAAAAAAATACAACCTTCCGAAGCACCTTGAGTATCTCATTGATAACTTTCACAATAACATCTGGATCGGCTTGCGTTGCACAAAACCACACGAGAGGATTGCACAAAAGAAAAGGGTAGACAAATAGAAAAGTTTCACATGTATCTATTTATTTGACCCGTGCCGTGGATTCTCGTAGATGCGCACCTTTTGATGTATTATGATTTATTGTGCAACGGGTTAGCACATTTGCAAAGAAAACATCTGTTTCTAAAATTGCCGTTGATGTAACAATAAAAATAATTTTAAATGATTTGTCAGATGATATTTTACTAACCACTGCCCACGGTTTCCGCGTGGTACCCGGATAAAAAGTAGCCTATGTATTATTCCGATGTATAAGCTATATTACTGTAAAGTTTCATCAAAATCCGTTCAGTAGTTTTTGCGTGAAAGAGTAACAAACATCCATCTCCAAAAACTATTATTACTATTATTATACTATTTATAATTACTTTTACTATTGTTTACTAAAATTATACTATTTATAATAGTAGTAGGATAAAACTTGCTCATACTGGTGAAGGAAAATAGCGTGAGGTTACCGGCATGCCTCAGGATTCGAAGGCATGTGCCATAGGTTAGTGTTCCAATAACCGGCGATGGTCTTGCAACCAACGTTGAATGCGAACTGTACCTGTACCCGCCATGTACCAAATATAATGTTTAGATATGTCTCTACTTAGTAACCTATTAGATCTGCGTACTGAGTATGGGTCTGAGAATCTCCATCATATCGCCATTCTATAGTCGTGAGTATGTTTGTTTTTGTTTAAAAAAATAAAAAATCAGTTCTATCAGAAAAAGTCTGTTACTAAAAAACGGTAATTAAGTTTTACTAAAAAACGGGATATTTGGCATGATTTGTGAGTTTGAATGTTTCCCGATATTTTGGCACAAATGCATGTACCATCACGGGAGGAACTGAGGTCTTTGCATGTTTTAAATGTTGGCAATAGTGACAGACAAATCTAACTACCCTCTTTCTCACTCTTTTATTATGTTAAAACCCATGATAGTTTCAAAAGTTTAAGTCTTATTAGTATAGAATATCTCTCACGTATTAAAATCACACAAGTAGTTTTACTGTCATAATTAAAATATTTTCAAACTTTTTATGATTATTTATGACACCAGTTATGTCTCGGTGACTATTAAATCGTCAAATTTGAATTACAACGTCGGTGGGTAAAAGTAAACAGCGGCATATAAACTCAAATATTTTATACGATGCGTTTACATTGGTGTTAACGAGGGTTAGAAACCATAAAAGTATCGTGTTTTGACATAAATCTTGCTTAAGAATCAGCCACATGAGTGTGGGACAGGGCCACAACGATAACCAATAATCTATTGACTATGAATATGACGACCTCTGTGGCGCAGTGGGCGAAGGTCCGCCTGAGACGCAGAAGGTTGCGGGTTCGATTCCTGTCACGGGACAAATGTTTGTAAGATCTGCAAATATTTGTCTCAGGTCTGGGTGTTTTCCTATGTATAATATGTATATATTTACAAAAAAAAAGTATTTAAGTAGTATATCAGTCATGTAGTTCCCATAATACAAGCTCTGCTTAGTTTGGGGCTAGATGATGCTGTGTGAAAAATGTCCAGCATTTATTTATTATTTATATTTATTTTGGTTAGCGTCATTGCGTCCCAACTTTGACGGCCACAACGTCAATGGATATATGCAAAATGGGAGTTAGTGAGCAGTCTTAATATAAAGAGTGGTACGTACGCTCGTGAAAAGTATAGGAAAACATTCATAATTTTGACTAACTTGTTGGCGCGGCGGTATGATTCTGTGTCGTATAGTCTTGTAATCCGGAACGAATATCAATAGAACAGGCAAACATTTGTGCCGCAGCGGATATCGAACCCTCTTGCGTCCTAGTCAGCTACTCAGCCACTGAGGTCATTCGCAATTACACCGGCTCCTTCAAACAGGATTACAGAAATGCATTACTGATCACAACGGCAGAAAAAGGTATGGTGATTGTTAAATATCAATGAAGAAAATTCGTCACAACGCTTATTAAAAAAAACAACTAACTCATACAAACGTAGTCCTGACTACAGACTAGGATACCCTGTGTCAGGAACTACGAGTACCGTGGTACCATAATGTCCTGGCCCGGAACAAATATATTTTAGAAATACAACAATTTGTCCCGCATTGGGAATAGAACCTTCAACATTACGTCACCCATCGCATCCAGGGCTTAAATTATTAGAGTATGAAGCGCAGCTTTTGGCTCGAATTAAAAATAAACACGAAACAGACTCGCGTGTCTGTACCCTAACCACGTTCTATGTGGCCAAGCCCTTATAAAAGTCAGGAAGAGACATCTCAATGCAAACATATAAATATTGTGTATTAATGAAATATTATTATTACACTATAAAATGTTTATAACGATAAAAAAACTCTATACGTGATTTACTCCGAGATGGTTGAAATATTCTCTCGGTAAATTGATTCAAAGGTATTTTATTATCAGTTATGTACTATTACTTATTCTGTGGGCTTGTGTCCATTTCCCAACTGTTTAATAATCTGTGTCGTAGTTATCTTGGCTGCTATCGTCTGCGGTGAACTTTTAATGAGTTTTTGATGTTGCTCTGAACCGGGAATAAAATGGCTTGAGTTTTTCAAAGATTGAAATTTTTATATTTTAATGTTATGTTTGTTTGCAGATAACTTCTAGCAGATAAAATGGTACGAGATACTTAGCTGATACTAAATACTCTAGGAGAGCTTATTTTCTAACTAACTCTTATAACGTAAAATGGCTATCTGGTTATCATACTACCAAGGTATTATAAACGCGAAAGTTTGTGAGGATGGATGTTTGTTACTCTTTGAAGCAAAAACTATTGAACTGATTTTGATGAAACTTTACAGTAATATAGCTTATACATCAGAATGACACATAGGCTACTTTTTATCCGGGCACCGTGCGGGCGAAGTCGTAGGCAGAAGCTAGTAAGATATATAAATATATAAACCTATCATTATGATAAAATTAAAACTAATATAGTTTTAATTTTATTATAATCATAGGTTTATAGTTTTTAAGGATATTAGTTATCTTGGAACACATCATTTCATAATCCAGCAGAAATTAGATTTCCGTTACCGAAAGTGTCACGGAAGATCATCATTAACATTATTTTATCAATATATTCAACCAATATATTTTGAGTATGAAATTTGTCTATTCTTGTTTAAAACGGCGAAAGAAAATACTGTAAGAAACTGGCTTCCTTAGAACCAAAGGCATTTGTTAGTGCTTAGCGGGTTCGCAACCTGGCTCGTGGAATTTTAAGTACTCTGTAAATTGTGAGGTTGTGCCAAATTAATAAATAAACAGAACATATACATACAAAATCCTAACTCTACACAGGAATATAATATTAGGACATGTCGTTTCAATATCCTCTAGGACTTGCTAACATATGGATGGCACGGGGAATACATTCGTCATTTTTTTATATCGATTTTAGCAACATTTAAATCAAAAATTGGTTATCCCATTCGTTTTATTCATGGAAATATGATGGGTTTAATTGTCTCGTGCTACTTTCGCGCATTCCTCGTTTGTGAAGCCGGACGTTGAAAAAATTCTGTGAACGACATCTTGTACAGTTCTATAGAAAAGTGCTATTTAAAGTTCTGAAAACATAATGTGACAACAATGTAATTACCGCTGTATTTGTGGATTATTACAAATTTGCTAGCTAATATTGAAACTCTCATCTACCGATTGTGACACCCTCATCTACAAAATCGATCTATAAATTAGTTATATACGTAAGAAGGTTATTTTATAAAGAACAATCTCTTTACTATTACTATAGTATTAAAGTAGTTATTGATCACTATCTCAAACAAACTTAAGTTTAAACTTTTGCTATATTTTAATATTTGAAATGAAGCAATTCGTTTTGACTACCAGCGCTTTGTTTTTCAATCAAAACGAAAAGTTTGTAAGGCATTTTGCGGGTGACTGTACGCTTTGACAAAGCTGTAGCTTGTGCCGATCACCTGGGACACCTTGCCGCAATCCTTTAACATCTGCCTCCTGCGCTACTTTATGTACTACGTTATAATTGAAATGTGACCACTTAAAATCATGATACATATGAAAATAACAAGTTTTTATACGGACTGCGACATTTTTACTTTATACACCTTTTAATTCAAGTTTTGTACAATCAGCGGGTAATTTTAATTACTAGGTATATCTTACAAATCCTACTACGATTATAAACGCAAAAGTTTTAGGGGATGGATGTTTGTTACTCTTTCACGCAATAACTGCTGAATGGATTTTGATGAAACTTTGCAGTAATATAGCTTATACATCAGAATAACACAAAGGCTACTTTTTATACGGGTACCTTGCGTGCGAAGCTGTGGGCAGAAGCTAGTAATATTATAAACGCGAAAGTTTGTGAGCATGGAAGCTTGTTAATCTTTCACGCAAAAACTACTGAGCGGATTTAAAAAAAACTTTACAGTAATATAGCTTATACATCAGAATAACATATAGGCTTCTTTTTATGCGGGTACCTTACGGGCGAAGCTGTGGGCAGAAGCTAGTAATATTATAAATGCGAAAGTTTGTGAGCATGGAAGCTTGTTAATCTTTCACGCAAAAACTACTGAACGGATTTTAATAAAACTTTACAGTAATATAGCTTATACATCAGAATAACATATAGGCTACTTTTATCCGGGTACGACGCGGGCGAAGCCGTGAGCAGAAGCTAGTAAAAAATAACGAAATACTTTCATTATTATTTTTTATTACCATGTAAAAAAAAAGCTTTTCTGTAAATACAAGTAGCTCTGAAGAAAGCCGTTTTTTTCTTTATTCAAATCCATATCAACTTTAATCTCATGATTCTGCGTAAGGTGGAATCAATTTCATGGTACAAAGCACTATTTAATATTACAGAATGACATATTTTGTAAACAGTACACGAATAATAGATCTTAACGGGCTCTGAACGTGAACAATTTGTCTGTTCAAGTCTGAATTCTGATCTTATCTCGTCTTTTGTGGTTTACTTCGATGTAGATTACTTTAACCGCATTGACAGTTTTGTATAATTGTTTGTTTGTATGTTTGGGAGATTGGTATCAGTTTGTGCGTGTAACAAACAAGGATTTGTAAAAGTTACTTTTAGCTCTATTTATGGGTGTGAAATTTCTTTTGATAGAGTCATACGCTTGTAAAGGTTTTTTGGTGACAATGTATGATCACACAAACACAACAAAAAACATGCCTACAATCGTTTTCCACATGGTCATCCTCAGATACATACTCTGGAAGGCATGTGACATCGGTTAGTGTTCCAATAAAGGCGATGGGCTCGCAACCTGTCACATGGAATGCTGGCTCTATGCAATTGTGCGAAAAATATATATTGGAACTTGTGTTGTAGTGACGATGTAAATGTTCAAACACAAAAAAAACACGAAAACGATTGTTTTCCCCATATCCATCCTCAGATACATACTTAGTGCGTAGATCTTTGAGGTCAAGTAGGGGACGTGCGTAGTCAGACGCACTGAGAGGCCCTTACATTATATTTGGCACATGCCTACGTTTTATAAGTAGTTCGCATTCATCATTATGATCACTCTTGTGTAAATTACTTTTTATATTTCACGACAACAAAATAATTTACAAAAAAAAATATACAAATTACCATGATATTTATTAATGTGGATAATTATAAGTAATGTTGTTTTCATTGACATTTAAATTAAATTACTATGTAGGATTAAATTTTTACTAAACTACATAATGTTTCTATTGCCTTTCTAAACTTTTATAAAATCGAAAAAAATAGTAACAGACAAAAAAACACTTACAGCCTATCGTGGCAAACACAATCCTGTCGTCCCGGGTTAAAAATGCATCGAGAAGTGGCCTTTTTAAATAGTCAGCTAACTCTCTCATTATTTCTTTGAAATCAAAAATAAATTTAATAAAAAAAATAAATGGGGTTTTCATACTTTAAAACAGACATTTCCATGTACTATTTTATTGAAGGCACCGACTGTGTTACGACCCATTCTGAGAATATTCATCGTAACTGCGACGCCGAAGCTCTCCCGCGTCGCGTATTGCACTGCGCGCTTACAGTTTTTGTTTTACAATATGAATATTCTAACGACGAATTGTATTTTAAAATAATTTGGAATTTCAAACACTAAGTGCACTTTTGTGTTATTGGAAACTGTGTTTTTTCTTATAGCAAATCAATTTTAGCTTCCGAAAATAAGAAACAACATTGGCCTCAAATCAATATTTGCTCAGAATCTTCAGTAAAAATTCAAAGCAGAAAGTGTTTGTCACAATCGATATTTATTTTCTTTAGAAATTCATAGAATCTGCAAATTGATCGAGATGTTTGTGCATTGTTCGAAAACAAACCATGTCCTTCCTTCCTCTATGAATGCTATTTGGACCTTCTGACCGTTCGGTTAAAGTTCTTATTCTGTTTTAGAAATGGCACCCGAATACAATGGCAACCCTTTGGGACAATACGCGTCACTAATCTAGATCATGCATTGTTAATATACAATGCCATTTTTGTGGCATCTCATTCGATGGCGATCTGAATGGAATCCTCATTGCGGTTTTTCTTATTGCAACTGTTTTGTGTGTAGCATAGCTAGAAGATAGATATTACTTTATTGCCCTAAAAGAAAATGAATTCAACCATAAAATGTATAGTCATCATCATTATTAATGACAAAGTGTATTCATGAAAATGTAATTAATCACCGCCTTTTGATTATATTGTTCTGATGCAGTAGAGCGTCAACTAACCATCGATCTAGTTAGAAAAATTGAGACTACGATAAGAATATTTAAATTGGATTAACAAGCTTTACACCAGTTAATATGTCGACAATGCTAAGCACTTATAATTGTAGCAGGGCCTTAGGCAGGCGGCGTCCGAGCCTTTGTGTGCAGCCATACATCACGCGCCCTAAGTAGACAGTATATCAACTCATATCAATAGTAGAGAGACATCAGTTCTAATTTCGGACTGGATTCGGAGTAAATTTTGTTTGGATAAAGTCAAATTCATAAGGATTTTATATATTGAAATTACAAGGATGATATAAAATAGAGAAGTGGAGTAGTTTTGTTCAATTCGTATTGTTTTTACTACCAATTTTTGACCTTAAGTTCAAAATCGTGGTTAGTTTAAACCAAAACACACTTTTATTTCTAGCTAAATAGCATGTTATTTTTTTTTCTGTTATTCGAGATAACATAATGGAGAGATATCAGTTCTAATTTCGGACTGTATCCAGCGTACATTTTTGTTTAGACAAAGCGGAAGAGTAGTTTTCAATCGGCAATATTTGAACTACCAATTTCCAAGACCATAAACGTTCACTGTTCGTGCAAAAACTCTATTTATTCAGCTATATATCCCGTTCTTATTATAATTTTTAAATCAATATATTGCTATGTAATTATGTTTTTTTGTGAAACGTGTCATTTACATGATTATGACGTTTAACAAAAACTTCTAAAGCTGATTAGTTTTAAATGGGAATTAAAAGTAGAAGCTCCTATTTATTTATATTAATTTATTGCCAACATGTAGGTACCAATTAAGAATATGTTACACATTTATCTCTAAAAAGTTTAAAAAATGAAGAAGATGCACACCTTGAGGTGCTATTATTTATCAAAGGTCATGTTAATATCTTTAGCTTACACTTCTGTGTTCTGGTTCCATCGCACAATTGTTTTTGACTCTGAATTCAGTAAATTCGAAGTGTTTCGGAGTATCAGTATCCCATTTCTATTAAGTAGACAGCATATCCAGGGTTTGGAGTAATTAGCCCCTTGGCGACGGACCTCCTGGATTTATTGTGGTAGGCCGGTAATCTCGGACAACCGTGGCTTTTGTTCTCCACGCCCAAATTCAATCGGTAACATCCAAGGACCTATAACAATCTATTATGAGGTAATTCAAATTTGAAGCTCCTGTCGATATGCATCATGTTACCTTGTTAAGGAATATTCAAAGCGTAATTAAACCGGAAGATATCGTGAACAAACCGGCATGCCCTAAAACCATGCATTCGAAGTGATTCGGAGGTATAACTGTGCCGACGTCGGCGAGTATTCTAAAAGCCCGGTCATACTGACGCGGTGACGGAGACAGCGGCGGTGGCGATCGGTACATTCACGCAAACTATGCTCATTAGACCACACTATCTTTTTATACGCCCAGGATGACTGGTAGAGAATTCTTTAGCATTAAGTCCTCCTAGCATTACATTGTTTGTGCGGAAGTATTAGATAAATAAATAAATAAATCAGACAACCATTTATTTTTGATCGCCACTGCAACTGCTCCAGTTTAATAGTCCTATTTAATAAAGAAACTAAGATGTCTAATATTTGTACGGTCACTATAAATTGTAGTTAGTTGCGAGAAATTATGAGTGAGTTGGCGTGAGTTCATGTACATATAATTATATATGTACATGAACTCACGCCTGTTTCCCGGACACGCTGCATAGATGCTCACATAGATAGATACTGAATAAATGAATCGACTAGATTTTACATTAGATCTCAAATCTTTTTGCGGTAGAAGAACTGCATTGCGAGACTTGTTTTTTATACATGTTATGTTTTTGATGGGATTTTATTTATTTGTTACTTATACTGTCAGTGTTTTTTTTTTGTTTTGTCATATAAACCACTTTCTATGTTATTCTAGCATCAGGCAGGTGAAATCCTTTCTATGCTTCAAAGGGCACGTTAAAAGGTCGCTGAGCTGTTAGAAGCCTTCATTAGCTCCAGGATATTTTCTAATACTAGGGTTACCTACTAGCAAAAATAGACTTAAATGAATCCTTATTTGTTACAACGAATAATAATCAATTGATAGTTTTACCGGTCGATAAAGAAATATATCTTTTTATCCTACTAAGAAATCTTGTTATTTCATAGAACGATCACATTAGCGGCAAAGTGTTTATTTTATCAGTCAATTAACTGACAAGAGAAGAGTTGAAAAGTTGCACAAAAAGACTTATCAGTCGGCTGGCTACCTCAATCCGTTAAATTCATAAATCTATCCACTAGGGTATCAAAGGCGGTTAAGGGAAAAAAGAGCAATTTTGAAAAAGCTGTAAAAAAATCTTCTGTCTTATTGATAAGGAAGGCTCTATCAATGAAAAGCTCTGCTACTGTAGACAAGCCAAAATATGTTACACTGTTCTGTGGAAAAGGATTAAAATAAACCTTATTCCCATCACGACAAAGAAAATATTGGTGACTCTGTCTTTTCGAATAGTGCTTAATTAAAAAAGACCTTAATTTCTCATAGTTAAGGATGGCTTTGCTGATTGAAAATGGGCTGCTACTGGCGACAGTGTGATAAGATAGACTATGGGTACATCGTAAAACATCATTAGTTAGATAAACACACTTAAAGTAGCTTTTTACTAGCACAGGAAGCTAGGAACTTATCAGCACTACTGATAAATCAAAAATCTTTTGCTTGTTATTGACACCAGAATATAAAATGCATTAAAAATGTTCATTGGTGCAGATTAGCGATAAACACCTGTATCCATTCAGAAAACAAAGTGCTACTCGTAAAAGAGACTATATATGATACTTAATACAAAGAGTGCGAAAGTTTCTCTTACTCTTTCACGCAAAAACTACTTAACGGATTTTGATGAAACTTTACAGTAATATAGCTTATACATCAGAATAACACATAGCATACTTTTTATCCGAGTACCACGCGGGTGAAGCCGTGGGCAGAAGCTAGTAACTTAATAAAGCGAAGTCTGAAAATAGTTTGAGCACCTTTTTACACTTCGCGTCACTGAAAAAAGGCTTGATCCACACATGGTTGATATATGACTCTCTCGTACTGTACGTTTTACGTGATCCTTTCATCTTTGTACATATAAACTGTGGAATGTTTATATGTCCATGCCTTTTACCGCATTCGAAGGTGTTTTCGTTGAACAACAACATAAATCGCCTTAAAAAAGCAAAAGCATATGAGATCAACAAGAATAACAATTATTCATATATCATTGTAGAATATTTATCTTTGGTATCATTCCCGTCTCACGAACGTCGAGCGTGGTCGCGGGCGGTACTCATGAGGAAGGACCTCTAAACGGTCAACAAAACGTCAGCAGGAGAATTAGCAAAGTACGTGGTATAGTCTCAATAATATTGTTAAATAAAAAGATCAATAAGAGATAAAGCGACCTGAAGAAAATAACTTTTTTTGGGTATTATTTTTATTCAGTTTATTGATTTTCTAAAAAGCCGTGTCTAAAAATTCCAAATTATTCTTTGTTTTTTTTTATTCCAAAAACTATCGTGAACTTGACCATTCATATTGTAAAAACGGGAATTTTCACGTACTGCACCATCGGTAAAGGCACCGACTAAGTTTCGACTCATTCCGAGAGTCTTCATCAGGGTGAGTGGTTGCGACTTTCTCCTTCCGCGTCGCTTTGTTTTTGACAGTTCCGAGAGAAGATTATTTTAAGATTCTTAGAGTAATAAAGCGATCAGACCTTTTCAGGATAACAAAATACAAATATCTTCTACAGAATAAAAACCTGCTGTGGTGAATAAGGTTTTGCGATATTTCAAGACCCTGTATAAGTAAAACTGACTTTTTTAACAACGTTATTTCATTTGGCTAGTATATAACAAGGCTTAAAATTTGAAATAACTGATATACATATCTACGTGTCCTCTGAAGTCCAACAAACGTTCTAAATGTCAGTCACCCGGCACCCAATTGGCAACCAGTGGACCAGCCTAGACAAACTACTTCAGAAAACGCAGAAAATACTAATAGCTTCAATATAAATACAAATAAATAGTACTTACTTCGTTGTATATTAGACACACCTTTTTGATTTCACATATTTTACAAATCATATTATTGTAACAAACCGACCGACGCGCATCGAACAAAGATTTTTAGCAAATTACAGTGCCGCCGTTGTTATAACCCAATTAGACAGAAATATTCGAAAACAGTAATTTTATTTCGATTTGTTGAACAAACAAAACATCTATAGAATAGGACATGAAAAAGTGAGCAATCAGCCAAACAAAGAACAGAAAACTTAATTTTATCCGAATTTAACCTTCCCGCATTGTTTGCTGGTGTTAACAAATTCTTTGTGTATCCACCCCGCCCACGCTTATTATCAGATGTGTTGTAGCATGTCATTTTTTATCAAAACAATAAGGTTTTTTAGACTAGGCCCATGTCTCAATTGTCCTAGTCGCTCTCCCACGAATAAAATGATTTGTCAAGCTCTAACCGATCCAACAAATGAAACAAGAATAATTTTGGTAGACATCTCTCTATTATTGACTTTGTAATAGATATTTTACTATATGAAAAAATGCAGCTAAATGCAGAAGGGATATATAACAGAAGATTATTTGACCTATCTATAAATCGTTTGAAATGGTCTTTAGATAGCTAGCTGTTTCATCTGTATTCATTGTTTATAGTTATATATTCTAGTTTAAGTTTCACTTGGACATAGTATGACGACCTCTGTGGGTGAAGGCCTGCCTGAGACACAGAAGGTTGCGGGTTCGATTCCCGCCGCGGGAGAAATGTTTGTAAGATCTACAAATATTTGTCTGGGTGTTTTCCATGTATAATATGTATGTATTTACAAAAAAAGTGTATAAGTATATCAGTCATGTAGTTTCCATAATACAAGTTCTGCTTAGTTAGGGGCTAGATGATGCTGTGTGAAAAATGCCCATGTCATTATTTATTAACATCATGTTGACCAGAGGAGTTTTGCATCGCGTGTTTGAGAATTTTTCACATATTAATGAGTCTAAATTAGTTTTAATTTTGTTTACATACGTCATTAGTATTCAAAGTAAAATAATATTCTGCAAAGTTTCATCAATTGTTTCGAGATCAAATGATTCCTCCGTTTTGCTAGGTACTTTCTTGTCAATCCATCGGGTTGGGTGGAAGGAAATAAAAAGGTAAAACACCGGCATATATTGTGATTTTGTTCATAGTTATTACAATAAAATAATTAGTGTTTCTAGAAATCGTACTTGAATGTTCAAATATATAAATTGCAGGAATTGTAAAAAAGTTTCTAAACAACATCTCTATAAAAGAGCGCCAAATTATAGTGTTTGTGACCAAGTCTGCTAAAAAATAATACCATATTACCCACCCACATTGGATATAAATTAATAGTATCTACCCTCATCGCTGTGTCATATAATAATGGTTGATTGGACGCGTGTGAGGTATTTTTTTACATTTTTTTTATTATTTTTGGGAAAAGTCACGTCGCGTCTTCCTGCATAAGGGTAGATGATTTATTAACTAAAGGGTAATAACACGATTGATACCAAAGGTTATCCAGAACATGATATTAGTTTGTAACTAAGAACATATCGTATATCTGTTTGTTTTTCATGAAACAATAAAATAAAGATTAATAATGAAAATTATACTGTGAAATCTAAACTAATATTATAAAGGAATAGAGTTTGTAGTCACTCATCCGATTTCCAAAAATATTTCACTATTAATTTTAGTTTGGAATAAATACGGGATAATATACGTTCTATGCACACCTTTAAGGTGTACAGAGAAGAATATTATCCTGTTAAAAAAGGTATTTTCGTGTTGACCAATTTTGTCACGTAAACTATGAAAATACTGTCAAACGAATTCGCGACTTTTTGTCGCGTTAAGAATCATTTACGTCTCAATAACTAGGATTGTCAGGGCAGAACTAATTATGGGGCCGGTAAGCTTATTTTTTATATCATTTTATAATGTATATAAATTAGTAAAAAAAAAAAATCGACGTAACATTTCATAATGTTGTAAATTTGTCAGATCGCTATCGCGGTTGCTAGATCTTTGTGTTAAAACTATACAAAGCTGATAAATATCGGTAAAAAAATGACGGGTGGCGGTGGCGTTAGCCGTGGCGACCAGTACATTCAAACTTTTACAACCATTTTCCTTTGATTGCTATTGCCACCGGACCCTAACAACAGGCGCCAGATCATGAACAAACCGACTTTGCCATGATTTGAAATCTTTGATTACTGTATCCTATACTAAAATTGTTTCAACGTACTCTAAAAAAACAAATGGCAAGGTTAGAAATCTACTTATTTTTATAAGAATGAGAAAAAGTGATAATGCATATGATTTTTTACACACTATTTTTAGATTAGACTTATGAAGAATTAACACAAAACTCACCCATATTTGGCAGTGAATGATTGTGAAAAAAATGAAACTGGAAAATGAATCTAAAACAAAAAACAAACACGCTCATGACTATAATCTCTATGATGAACATCATTAGATACATACTCAATGCGTTTACTTTTGAAGGTATCAAGTAGAGATAGTCAGAGGCCCATCCAAGCATTATATTAAACTAGCCTCTGCCCACGGCTTTGCCCGCGTGGTACCCGAATAAAAAGTAGCCTATGTGTTATTTTGATGTATAAGCTATATTATTGTAAAGTTTCATCAAAATCCGTTCAGTAGTTTTTGTGTGAAAGAGTAACAAACATCCATCCTCACAAGCTTTCGCGTTTATAATATTAGTAGGATTTGATGCATGAACGCGTTTTCCAAATGTTAGCTTTCAACATGACGGATTGCAAGCCTATGATCGCCTTGTTGGAACACTAACTGATGGTACATGCCTTAAAATTGTTTCTAGGGCATATAGGTTACCTTACGATGTTTTCTCTCGCCGTTTTGAGCAGGTGATAACAAGCACATTAACTTTTTGACTGGAAAAATACATCGATGAACGATCGGGTTTAAACTCATGCCCTCCGGATCAGAAACCGGGGAAACACCCATTAGGCCAATATAGGCCATCTAATGTAGCGCTTTGTAAGAATGAACATTTTCATAAAATATAATTGAATATAAAAAAGCCACAAGTTTTGTACTTTTGGTGAAAAATAAAATTATGCAACTACATTCAATAAATAATTTTATTTGTTAAAAACCTACTTACATACAGTTTAGTTATTTACAATGTAGACTGGTTCGGTTCTTACAGCATAAGCTTACAACTAAAACGTTGATTTCTTAAGCCGTCCTTATTACCGACAGCGTAATTTTAAAACTACAAAACAGTAGAATATAAAAGAGTAAAAGCAGGCAATGCATCGCCAATGCCCCAATGCTTGAAAATGTCAATAGGCGATGATAACCTCTTTCCATGAGGTGGGCAGAATTCCTGTTTACAAAGATATAACATTTAAAAAAAAGCTACTTCTTCACTAACGGTCGTTGTTTTGGTCATGACGACGTTCGCTTAAATTAACAAAATAATTATGTACAAGTAATATTCACTTACAGTTCATGTAAATTATTAAACCGTAGGCATATCAAGAAAATCCATTGAATTTGTAACAGGATTAGCTCTGAAAATGGTATGTGTTAAAATGTTTTTATCAATTCTAAATCAATGAAATATTGAATTATGTCGATGAAAATATCCAAAACAATTTTTTTTTGTTGAAATTCTGGCAAACACTTGTTAAGTTGGATGTAATAAAATGAGAATTAAATTACTGCTTGTTGTTAGGATGCAATGGATTTTTCAGTCTGTTCAACGATTATCACTCAGTGTCTCTTAAAACGTAAACGTATCTTAATCGTAAGGCACTATTAGTTCTGACTAGATATACAAGAGTCTCTTCGTATTTATTCACAAATAAATGCAATATTCATCAATAATGCACGTATTTCGGAGGGATTCGTCCAGTTTGAATCTGTTTCATCTGCGAACAAAAGAAAAAAATGTAAGTCTTACTGGAAATTTTCATTTTTGTCGAGAACAAATTGGCCCTTGCAAAATACAGCAAAAAACAATAAATTAAAAAATAAGTTCATACATAATTCAGAACTAAAAAAAACTTAATTAAATGCCATGGAGTTAAATATCAATCAACGAAGGATGGAGTATTAATTAATTCTAAGAAAACTGTAAAATAAATAATGTAAAAATACTTACAATGCTATTTCTGTTGCCACCATGAAATGACATCGAGTAGTTCGTCTTCATCCATCGATCCGAGCTGCTGTTGCGAAGGCACCTCATATCTATCTACAGCTGAATACGATGAAGAAACTCCCGAGGAGCACTCAGACGGAGCAGGGGAATCTGGCTTCTCGGAGCAAGGGGAACCACTGCCGTAGAAAAACCCATCGTCCATATCCAACGAAGTCATTGGCTGGAGTGTATTGCTAGGATTGTTGTTCTCCTTGTCGCGCGTGATACCCAAAGCGGCATCACTCTCATCCAGTAATTGCTGTAAGTATCTGATGTATTCAACTACCATTCGTAACGTGTCAACTTTGCTTAACTTCTTGCCAGATCCGCGCCGGGCGCCGCCTGATAAAGCAGCCACGACGGAAGCGGGCAGGTGTCGGCGTAGTGCGTTGAAACCATCATTCACTTGCTTCACTCGATTCCTTTCTCTGGCGTTGCGACGAGCGATCGACGCCGCCTGAGGCCCGGTATAGGGGTTCGTCCTGAAGTGCACTTTTTTTCTATACTGCATATTTGCGGGGGTGTCATGTGTTACGTAGTTTTTTTCAGGAGCAGGTGCAATGGGCACGTTCCGTTTTTCAGATGTCTTTGTTAGTGTGGTGTAGTTCGGCGAGACGACAACGTAATTCGCCTGCCCTTGGACGAGTTGAAGTTCTTGTAGCATCGTGTTTGTTTACGCGGCGCGTGCGTTCAGCGCGAGTGTCGGATGCACAATGAGGCTTCGCGGGACGTGCGCACAGCCGGGGCGTTGCGTCCGAGTGAGCCGGCGGCGCACGCGCCCACGTTATATCACCTGCGCAAGCTGCAAAAAACATAAATTTTAAATTCTTCCCCTATTATTTTCGATCATCCCTTCCCTACGTGCGGGTCGGTACCTGGCGGCCGGTGAGCCACGCGTACTATTCCCTTGACCACTGTAACATAAAACGTTAAATTAATAGCATACCTAGAAACGACTGTGGAACATTTGCAATGCTCCTTTTGCGAGCGTTTACTTTTAAAACCGCGTTAGCATTCGTCGCGAAGCGTATTTTTATACGAGTTATAGGTTGGTGGAAACTTTAAAAGGTAATTCAAGATACTATAAAAGCTGATGTATTTTTAATTTCAGTGCATTTCAATAAATCAATCGTTTAAGAATCCATATCATGTTATCTGGGGATCTGTTTTTGAGATTTAAAAGTATTTCTCACACGAGACACGAGCTTACCGCTTAAAGCCACATCAGAATTTATCGTGGCTTCATCAATAAAATACGCGGCAGCGCCCCCGATAGAGTTGGTAATTTTGTAACGAGTTTTAGTTTGTCATTAAATTTAAATGCCGATTCAGCGGAACGTTGACCAATTTCTTAAGGGTTATTTTAAACTGAGCTGATACATTACATTAACATTGAACATTACAAAGCATGAAAAATTATAGTTTGACATTGTTCCTCTAGTATAAAATTTTTGAATCTCTAAATTAAAAATTTCGAATTGATGTGAATATGAATCCTACTAATTATGCCCTAGGCTCTTTACGGGCGAAGTAAAGTTCCTAAATTAATCCGAGTTTCTAAAAAAAATCTTACATTGATTACTCACATACGAACATTTTAAATAAAAAACTTTTTCTATAGGTATATAATCTACATAATCCATAATCTAAACTGATGGTACCTAAGTGATGATATGGCCAACGATGGAGCATTATGGTCTAGAATACTTATTCAAATTAATAATAAACATACAATTAATTGCATTCTCACTACATTTATTTTAAGCTATGTGAAATTAATATAACTTAACGTGTCTAGTACATTCCGCGAGATAAAATGGGCTTATAACATTCTAAAACATTCATTAACAATTTATGATACTCAAAAGCTTACATATGTTCAGAAAACTCAGCTACAGTAAATTCAGCTTACATTGTTAACATTCTTTAATCTACAATGATTCAATATACACTATTGTAAGTTTGAAAGTTTGTATTATGGGGGGTGGTCCCCGAAAGTATTCTTCCGATTTCGAAAATTCTTTCGCCAATATTAAGAATCAGTTTCGTCAATATTTCAGGGGGCAAAAGCTGTATAATTATCCCGTGCAAATAAAAGAGATATCATACAGTCCGATTTTGCAAAGTAACTCGACGAAAAAACGGATGAGCGAATGCGTTTCATACTTACACGACTTTTCACCGGCTAATTTTTATTTGATTACCACGCAGACAAAGCCGTGGGCATTAGCTAGTACAATATAAATACGACGATGTTACAAACAACACCTGAAATTCTTTGACTTTCTTATTGATATTTATTTATTTTTCATTGCATCAAAGGTGTTTTTACTATGTGGCTGTTGCCGCTAAACTGACAACTGCCTTCGCCGTAATTTGGGCCGCATCAGGCCATACTTCTGGCTCCAAGTATTCTATGCATGAGCTTCTTACCAATTTGTGTAGTCGGCCTTTTTGATTAAAGTGACCGACTGAACTCAATCATGAACCAAATAATACACATTCTATTTGTTTGAATTTTCTAATTGAATGTTTGTGACTAACTAACTAGTGGACTAGAATTATGGATATATATTAAGGAAAATTGAAGTTCATTCAAGTTATTAAATTGTTTTTACAACGAAAAAAAGGGACTGATTATTTATTGTGCTTAAGGTGAAACGGCAAATATGTATTATGATAAATGTTGTACAGCCTTTGATAAGCGGATCAAATTAAATCTCTCAACAAAACATTGCGTAAATACACTTACGCCGTTTCGTAGGTGAATTTCCACTGGTGGGACAAATAGGTAATTAAAGGGGAAGATTTGGATGTAAAAGGCTATCAGCCAACTGAAGTGATAACATTAATAATAATATTTATTATTCTTATTGCCGTTTAGCAACTGTAACTATTACCTAATCTGTTGTTAAATTTTAGGAACGGCTTTTTGACTGTGATTTCTCAGATAATAATAATGGGTCCAGAGGTTAACACCTCCAAGATTTTAAAGCCGTTTAATCCGAATGGTGTTCAACAAGATCGGTATTTTGTTTTCATTAGTGCTCGATATAAAACATTGAACGGTTTATTAGTGGGTAGTATGATTCAGGTAGCCGTAATTATGAACAATTAGAAATTTTGTAAAGCTGCAACTTTATTGATGCGATTACAAAAAACTTAAAAGCTTTTCAAGGACGCAAGAATAAACATAAAGCAAACACGAAGGTGTAACTTATTTTGTTCTTATATTGGATAGTTTGAATGACAAAAATTGGGACGAAATTTAGCTACAACTCATAAAAAATATATAAAAGACAGTTTCATTTTTATTTCCGTATTATAAACAAATGAGATGAAAAAACAAATTAATTTCGTTACGTATGATCCAGACATAGGATGTTGGGATAGTCCAAATAAAAATAAATAGGTTCATAGCCTACTTATGAGTACAACTGAACAGAAGTACCCCACACATCTTCCTGACACATCTAAACGGTTAAAAGTCGCGCCAAATTAGTGTTAGTACCTATAAAAATAGAAATCACGTCACATAGATAAAATCTATAAGTATGTAGGTAGATTAAAATTGACTTTGTCTACTTCGTCAAGTCATCTTGGGGTTGCGCCCCTGATATGGTACCGGATATGACCAGAGGGTACTAATAGGTTCCGTATTTTTTTTGTGTTATGATTTTTTTAAAGTAATCGGTGATTGAAGTAATCCCGATAGGGTACCACAGCAAGGGTAAAACAGAGGGGAACACATAGATTTAAGACCAGAATATTTAAAGTAGGAATAAAAGGACCATCTAAAAAAACCTGGATTTTAACGACCTGAGTGGCGCATGGCGCGGTTGGCAAGTCGCTGACTGAAATGCAAGAGTGGGTTCTATTGCGGGGCATGTATGCATATGTGGGGAGCTACTTAATTTGTATTTCTTTACATTTCTTTCATAGATATATTTGTGCAGATACGGTTTTAGCCAGCTGTTCGACGAAATTGGTTCGGGTTTCGTTCGCGCTGTTGCACAAATATTTGCATGTTCTGCAGATATTTGACTCAGGTTCTTATAATTATTTATTGTATACGGAAATATAAAACAAAATATTAGGCGAAGCATGTATAAAGGCGAGCTTAATCCAAAAAGAGTCTGTCTGGGTATTGTTGTACTACGGTAATCGTAGTTACCAATGACACAAGGCATTAAAGTCAAAGTCAAAGTCAATAGGTTTTTATTCATTGAAATCACAAGGATCATATAGAAACGTCAACACAGCATTAGGTATGGGATAGGTTTAGATATGTATCTGTTGAGTATTTTTGTTAAATATGGAAAAAAAATCTTAAAGTTACTAGATATCCCACTTAGTTAAAGTTCATTCTTGGAACCCCAGAGGAATTACCATTTGATATTACTTACCGTAGCATAGTACTCGTTATCCCTGATACCAACGACACAGGGAACCCTAGTGTCGGACTGTGACTATGTATATGACTTTTTTTATTTCAAAAACTATCGTGAACTTGACTATTCATATTGTAAAAACGGAAATTTTCACGTACAGCACTATCGGTGAAGTGGTCGCGACCACTCACCCTGATGTAGACTCTCGGAATGAGTCGAAACTTAGTCGGTGCCTTCACCGATAGTGCAGTACGTGAAAATTTCCGTTTTTACAATATTAATGTATATGACTGTTTCTTTATACATAACTAGCTTCTGCACACGGATTCGCCCGCGTGGTACCCGGATAAAAAGTAGCCTATGTGTTATTATGATGTATAAACTATATTACTGTAAAGTTTCATTAAAATCCGTTCAGAAGTTTTTGCGTGAAAGAGTAACAAACATCCATCCTCACAAACTTTCGCGTTTATAATAGCAGTAGGATTTGAGGCTGCAGCCTCAACTTGAGATTAAATTCTTTAAACATTTTATATTTTTTAAGTATAGACCGCACCAATACTTTTAACTTAACTTATCCCTTGATGAAATAATTGATGGATATGTAAGTTAAGATTTCACTTTCAAGCAAGTGCCGTTTATGAACGAAAAATAAAAGTCAGGTATTGCGTGCAGACAGTATTTTTCTGACTTTGTATTTCAAACTTCTCAGGTAACTCCACAATTTATTTTCCTTACAAAATTAAAAAAAAGCTCATGATGGACAGCCTCATGTACATACTCATTGCATAAATCTTTGAAGACACCAAGTAGGAGTAACACAGAGGAACGTTCACACAAAATTTTGTATAGTTATGAGTTTGTCATATTTATTAAATCTATAAATGTAATTGTTACTAGGTATCTACCTACTTTTATGTAAAAATGTCGAATATAGAGAAGCTAAATATACCTATGTTAAAATACTAATGAATCTTTAATGTAGCAAATAAATATCATTCATTCATTCATTACATTTGGTACATGCCCGCGTTTTTGCAAGTAGCAAGCATTCCAAGTGACAAGTTGCAAGCCTATCGCTGCTTATTGGAACACTAACTGCTAGCATATGCCTTAGGATAGTTTTAGGGCATGCGGGTTGGTTTCTTCACGATGTTTTTCTTCACCATTTTGAGCACGTGTAAATGCGCAAAAAAATTTTTGACCTTGCTAATATCTATCCGCAGTTCCAAAGAGAATTCAAGCTGAACGCGCGACCTAACGTTTTTTGGTGTCGGTTTGAGAGTCTTTATCGTGGGTACTCAATAAAACCCTCCCCTAATGACTAATGAGAGCCGGTGCAGCCGCTGATTCGGCCGAGCATCTCAAGAGGCGCAAATATAGAAGTCTCGACAGAGCTTACTTATTTGAGACTTTTGGGGTTGTGACTCTGGGTCCGTGGGGAACCGGGGCCCTTCGCGTTTTCAAAATCGCGTTCTTCGCGTTCTTTCAGGGCAACTGGTCGAACCGACGCGTGACCAGAGAGCTGGCTCTTATTTGGATCAACGCATTAGCATTACCATTCAGCGTGGTAATACGGCCAGTATTTTGGGAACGCTTCCGTCTGGTAGTGATCTGGATCAGTTGAGCTATCTATAGATCGTTTGCAACGGTCTTTAGATGGCTAGCTGTTTCATCTGTATTTTTTGTATAGACCTACTTGTAAATAGTTTGTATGAATAAATGTATGACTAATTATTTATTCGCTCATTTGCCTGTTCTTACATAAATCAATTAAGTGCACGACATAATTAAATGATGTATATAGAAAACAAATTACTCAGCGGAAATTAGATGACATTACACGCGATTACTCGTCAACAAACAAATTACGTGAAACAATTATATGAAACAAATGTTTTAGATGAAAACGTGGGAGTATGGGGTGGAATGGGATTTAGGGGTGAATTACGGGATGATTATGGGAAAAGTGTCATCTGTTTGTTTCACGGTTCAGTGGTATGGGATCTGCAATAGTAAATAATGAATAGTGTTATTTCAGTTAGGTTTTAACGGTTTTAGTCACAAATGGGGAGTCTTTCTTCATATAACAGGCATTTTACCAAATGAAAGTACCTCCATTTCAAGAAGTTAGAAGTTGTAGAACAAACAACAGTTACATATTATATATATACCTCTAGATATACGACCTCTGTGGCGCAGTGGGCGAAGGCCCGCCTGAGACGCAGAAGGTTGCGGGTTCAATTCCTGCCACGGGACAAATGTTTGTATCTGCAAATATTTGTCTCGGGTCTGGGTGTTTTCTATGTATAATATGTATGTATTTACAAATAAAAACTGTATATAAATAGTATATCAGTCATGTAGTTCCCATAACACAAGCTCTGCTTATTTTGGGGCTAGATGATGCTGTGTGAAAATGTCCAGCATTATTTATTTATTTATTATTTATTTATATATATGTTGAAATTATGCCGTTCTGGGATTGTATCGGTTTTAGGACACTCTGTTAAAGTGTCAAAATGCAATGACATTTTATAATTTTAAACACGTTATTAAGTAGGTAGTATCTAACCAAATATATTCACAACTAATTAGTCGTGTATAGTGATTTCTAATAAACTAGTCTAAGAACCAATGTACCTAAGTTTCATTCATTCACGTTTCGCTACCTATCTATCCGATACAGAATAATATTATTGTTTTTCGATCGAACATCAAACTTAGTTAAACCCTTATTCTAAAAACTGTGAATTTTCACGTACCGCACTATCGGTGAAAACACTGACAAAGTTTCGACACATTCCGAGAGCCTTCATTAGGGTAAGTGTGTCTTTCTTTGCTTGCTGCCGCTCTTAGTGCGTGGTTCCCTTGGGTCCTCTTAGTGCAGCTAACGCTAGGGGGCGTTTGGGATCTCTGGGTTCTAGTAATTGGCTGTGGTGCTACATCGTTTTTACTGCTGCTCACGTCATTGTCATAAGTTATTCGCGGAAGCCCATCCATCGATCGTCATCATCAGCCATCGTCTTAAGTTATGGTCGGTGCCTTTACTGATAGTACGGTACGAGAAAATTCTCGTTTTACAATATCGATATCAAAGTATTTAAATACACACATAAAAAAAAGACAGACTCTTTTGAAAAGTAAAATATTATTATCTTTTTCATTTTAATCGGTTTGATTTAAATTCATTTTATAGAATAGAAATAAAACGGTTTGATTTTATTCCAAATGTTGTATTTTTAACAAGGAAACTATTCGTTACTTTCGTTAATTTTTAATTATATTTCAACACATATTTTTGGATAGTATCCAAAAATATGTTAAGTTTTTAAACTGATCGCAAACTTTTTCGCGAAATGTGTATTTAAATTTCTGTCAATTAACTGCTTTGGTTAGATTTTGGATTGTCATGCTTTTGCTTACTACTACGATCGCTACATTAGGTAGCGACTAGCGATGAATTGAAGATTCCACTTCAATTATATCGATCCGAACAATTACATTGATCTATAAATCACGGCTGGTTACAGACGTGCCGACATGGATGGCACAATATAACTACCCGATTCGAAACCAATAGTCTTCATTTGATTAACGATTTGTTGAGTGAGTCTATTCAAGAGACGTCAAAGGGCTATCGTATTAGGAATTAATAGGGAATGTTCCTTTTCATTTCAGGTCGACGAGATATTATAACGAGGCTTTAAGGGTCTATGAATACTTATCTAGCGGAAAATCTATTTTGTTTACCTGACCTATTTTGTCCGCTTAATAAGTATTTATCGATTCTTCATTGCATTTTACTTTTTCAAATGCAAGAAACCCTGTGCTTTTCTTTATCTCTTTATAGGATCACTTTGTTGTCTGTCTGCCTGTTTGTCTGTCTCGGAAGCCTCGGTGTGCTTGTAAGACTTGTACTTGTATTTATGTCACTTTTCCGCGAAGTTACCGAGTAAATATATTATATCGTCCGTGAGAGCTTCAATATTAAAATCGGTTTATTGATTATTATTTATCCTGATTTTGAAATGACTGTAGGCGGTTGATCTTATCTTTGAAATATGTGTGAAATAAATAAATAAAAAATCCTTAGAAAAGGTATCGTTTGTCAATTTAATTTTACTGTCCTTACAAGACAGCGTCATGCTAGAGTTATACTTTCGTTTCTGTCCCATTTGTCCGCTCGATGTGCAAACAATAAATTCCTTGGATAAGATGATTCGCGGTTTCATAACAATATTTTGTGTACGCTATTGTTTACTTTTCAAGGGTTAAAATGATGAACATATGGTCATGTCTGATTCTAAGCGATTCTATCCAATTCGGATTATTTTTTTCTGAACGCCATTTTATTTACAAATGCTTTTGAAAGCACTATTTTTCAAAATATTTATTTTACACTTTTTGGTATGTTAGCATAGTAATTTCACATAGTATTATTGATGTGACAAAAGGGCCATCGTTAATAGTTCATTTATGTATTATTATTATATTTTTATATACCAACAAAATAAGTAGTTCTCAATTGATTAGACGTCATACATAACCAAGTTTGTGTGAAGCTAGATGATGCGGAGTGAAAAATTCCAGCATAAAAAAATCTATATATAATTTAGCATCGAAATATCTACATGAACTATCTTCTTCAATTTAGAGCTAAAAAACTCAACTCCAGTTGAAAATAAAAGTAATAATAATCAAACCCCTATCTACACTTACTAACACAGTAAAATACATTTACAATCTCGTAAACTGGTTTTAAGAACTATCAATTGCGAAAATGTAGGTATAATACTGTAGGTAGGTACACTGTAAGAATATACTTGTCCTCCCACTTAGCGTATCTAGATCAAATAGTCAGACATTTTAGAACGCCAAATGTAAATAATGTCGAGTCTTGTAAAACATACTGCGTCTACACGGCATTGCTCCATGGTTTTAGAACATTAGTCTATGTTTTTTCTTGAATCATCATTATTAACCAATATGTATATTTATTATTTATGAGCCTACTGTACGAAGTTTCATAATGAGTAGTCTTGAGTTACCCTCGTTTACCAACTTTCCGCTACTTGTTTTAATGTAATCAGTGCAAAGTTTTCAGAACGCAAACACGTCCGTGAGGTCACGCAAGGCATCGAAGAGTTGTGATTTAATTTCGAATAGTCATTTAATATAATAAAATACGTTTCATGTGTTTTTAAGTTGATAGTTTGGATTACCTAAGTAACTAAACGCCTTTAAAGAAAATAAAAGTGTATTGAAATGTTTTTTTATTTAACATGATTCGGATGCAAACTTAGTCGCGTACCACGGTACTGAGCCATCTAGATACTCCGTTATCAGGAGGATAGATCGCGGTGTCTTTGCCACCTCCTGTCGTAGCTACTGACGTGACGTCAGTAACATCACTTGTTCGGACACTGAAGTCAAGACGGCGACGTCCGACGTCCGTGATGTCGCGATCCCACCGATTGTGGTCGAGATTTCGACCGCTCCGATTCTGCATTGTGACCAATCGGAGATTGACAGTCGAATTAAAGATAAACTTTAGTACGAAAGGGTGTAATTTCATTTGTTTTGTTTTATTGCACGGGATCCAGCGCTTTCTTTGTGCGACATGTGTTTCTGTATCCTTATGTCTGTTGTCTGGGCTTGTTGTTCAATCACTTTTGCTGGGGTTGCGCCCACTTTTACTAAGCTTTAGCAAAAGGGCGATGCACGCAAATTTACCTTTTGAACTATCTATCCATGAATAAGTTCACATTTTTTGTAATGAGGGTACTTAAATTTACTTAAAAATTTAGCATTTTAATTGGGGTTTCTGATACCTCTCTCGTGCAAACAGAATGTTATTCAAATAGACAAATAATATGTAGAATATTTTTATTTTTATTTCTCTGGTTATTTTGTTTGTCTATTCTTGAAAAGCTATATATCTTGTAAAAAGTGGCTTGTAATAGAAAAGTAGTTATTAGTGCGGTTAGTTGAGTTAAGGTGAATTTTATCCAAAAAGTCAAAGTTAATAGGTTTTTATTAATTGAATTCAACTTAAAAACTACACGAATTTCAAATTTGAAAGTGAATTTACGCCGATTCCTTCAAGTCTAAGCGAATCAGGTGACAAATTGGTTATTTTAAGAGAATGATTGATGAAACTTCGAGACCTTATTTATACGAAACGAAAATCTATTATCACATGTTTTGATTGCTGGAATCTAACTAGCGCAATGCATCCAATTTCGTTTATAACTCGAATAAATAAAAATGTTCTATCGTACATGCGAATCACTGATAACGAGAATGTTCCGTTTAGTAGGTTATATTTCACGTGGGTGAGTATTCCTGGGGCAATAAATAAGGCTAGTTGAGGAAATTTGGGTCATTTACGTAGATACTACTGCACAGGATGCTCAAAATTATATCACAAAAGAGATGGTTACAGATATTTCGCCCTGTCGTCGGTATAATGATGCCAAATGTTATGCACTGAATTATTACAATATGCGAGACAAAACACCCTCACTATGGTTAAAATCTTGTTTGCTTAGATCGGAGTCATTCAGTCATCAGAAAAATAGGTAGATTATATTCAGGTAGATAGAAATAAGCATCACTTGCAAAGAAAGTAAAGACAATGACAAGACTAGATTCTTGCCATTAGATTTATTATTATTTTCCATATAACTTTTGAATGGCCTGAATAAAGTAGGTAAAAATTCACTTCATCAATGTGAGCGTAAATTTTGAGCCGTCAAAATTTACGCTCACATTGATGAAAATGATTGATGTAATTTATAAAATTGAAAAACATAAAAAATAATATGATATGGGCGGTAAACAAAGCTTTTAGACACCCTGTATATTTCGGCCTATTGCCGACAAACAAGGTACGATTCGTTTATGGGTTTACGACACCTCGTTAGTCACGGTGATAAGAGAACCCTCAAATAGGTAATTAGTATTGTTCCCGATCTTAATGTATTGTGCGTTTATTGCGTCTGCTGCTGGAAGTCGTACCGCCTTGCAATCGAGATATTATAATCAAGTTTTAAAATTATCATCATAAATGCATCGATTTAAAGTATAATTTTTCTATTGATGTGCAGTTTGAGATAAAAAAAACCCAAAAGCTGGACGGACTAGCCTCTTTAATCATACCATAAACTTCATAGAAGTGCTTCAACTGTACAAGTAAGTAAGTGAGTGGAGTGGAATGAATGAATAGCAAAGAAATAATTTAATTACTTATCGATTTCTTCATTGTACAGCATAAAATGAAGTATAGAAAATACACTTCTTACATGTTAAATCAAAGCCACAAAAGTACTACTTTCCTATCTCTCTGTATAAATCTCTTCTCTCTGTTCTGTTTAAATTCTTAACTGAAGGTCAATGGTTTTTTACTCCATCCCGCTTAGCGATTTTCTGGTCATCATCCCTTTCAGAGGATGACCGGCACAACACTATGAAAATGACAAAAGGCAACAAAAACATTAGCACTCTGTAAATCTTATTGTCATTACAGTAATCGAAATCATTTGAAAACCTCAAAAATGCGTCTGTTTTGTTTAAGAAGTGTCCTCTTCTTGTATCTTGTTTTGGTTACCTGGAAGATATAGCTCGTAGTGATAAATTCGCCCATTGTATCAACACAAACTATGTTATAAGATCTTATGTTATTTTTATTTTGCAATAAAAACTTATGTACTCGTATCTTTCTAAATTAACACTATATCAAGCAACTATAATCCAATAGACATAAGCGTATAGTTTTCAATACAAGATTCAAAATCCTCATCAATGAATGTACGACGGAGTCAGGAGGACGAGCTTTGATGGAATGGAAAGCTAGTATAGTTGGTTTACGACTGCTTTGTGGCATTCCTTATGATGTCTATGTAATTTTCTGCAGTGAATGTCTTTCAGTTGGTCTTGATAATATAGGCAAAGTGTGTTAAATAATATCAGCTTTATTACCTATTTTTGCTTCCTAATCTAATGCATATTAAAGAGGCGAGTTATATTAGGTCTGGTGTATAGTTTTAAAGATGTTCACACTGATGAAGACTCTCGGAATGAGTCGAAACTTAGTCGGTGCCTTCACCGATAGTGCAGTACGTGAAAGTTCCCGTTTTTACAATATGAATAGTCAAGTTCACGATGGTTTTTGGAATAAAAATGTTTAATATAAGTCACCACACTAAATTAGATGGTGTAAATGGCAATTAAAATGTAATCAGTATCAATTACATAAATAGGGTCTACTCTAGTAAGTGACAGTTGACAAGTGACAAGAAATTTTACAACTGTTGTTGTGAGACTTGTACATAATTTGTTAGAAAGTGTTTTAAAAAGTTTCGTTGTATAAATGTGTTAGTTGAATCTAGAGGTATATTTTAAAATGACAAAACTAATGGGACTACATATAACGGTATTTTTTAAAGGTTTGGTTTGTGAAGGTTTTTCAAATATCCTGCTGAGTCAGAGGCACGTCCAAACATAACATAATGGTCCGAATTCATAGTCAAATAGGGGCTCTCCTAGGGGACTATTCAGGAGCTAAATAAAAATTCAATTGCGAATTCAACCTTTATGCACCCAGCCATAAGGTGAATGGTGCCGTGAATGATGGATTTTGGGGGACTGTTCAACCCCCGACTATGAATAGCGTTTTGCAAGTAGTAAGCATTCCACTTAACAGTCGACCAAAAATATTGATGCGCAAATTCTTATTGAACGTTATGAATCCCGTTCAGTCGCGTGGCAGGCGTGTGCTGCACAGTAAACTCGCTTGTAAAGCCGTCTGCACACTTGCTTAGTGTTTTTTTTTCTTACTATTAAAGTGGCAGACAAGCATAATGGACGCTTGCAATACCGACCCTGAAACATGGTGGTGTAACATCTCATAAGTCTATAACACCCATACCCTTCAAATCGGATGGCAATGTGAGCTTTGCCGCTTGGTAGAAATATGTATGCTGGTAGAAATTCGCCAGACAAGAACTTTTTAAAATTGTAAAAAAAGTGATGCATTTTTTTTTTTAATTGTTCATTTCAAACAATTTACAATCCATAGAGTGTTAGTAGCACATAAAAATACAAGTAGACTTAATCTAGTTGTTAGTAAAAAGCATTAAAATAAAAGTTCCTCTAATTTATGTAAATCTCTAGATCGCATTCCGGATAACGCTTACCCAGAATGAAGAAGAACATCTATCAGATAAAGTCCTCAGGATGCTGTTGCGATTGCCCCGTATTCTGCGGATCAGAATTTTTGAAAAAAATTGCGAGGCAGTTTTTTTGCGGATAATTGCGTCAAAACCATCAGTTTAGTATTCTGATTAATCCTGATTTTACATTCTAAACTCTTAAAAAGCGAAATATTTTTCAAAGACAATAATAATGGGCATGGAAAAAGTTTCCACTTTTATTTCGCCTGTACTATCCGTGACAGTCTATAACCACTCCATCACATTATTTTACAATCTTTATAAACACTTACAATGCCAAGAGTTTTATGGTCAACTTTAAAAAAAAACTTACAATAAACGACCAATAATTTTTAATACGTTTTATACAATCTTGAATGTGCTTAAACCTTATCTTGCTAAGAAAAAAAAACTCATAAATTAGTAATCAATGTTACCTTTTGAAAAACAACATGCTGCGCAGTTACCCGTATCATTGACAGTAAAGAACGTCGTGTGTAGGCGCCTTAAAGACCTTAATTACGCAGAGGCGTTATCGAGTAAAAATGTGCACGCGACATCGGTATTAATAATGAACGAAGTGTGCGGACGGCCGGACGGACGGACCGCACCTGCCTGGTCGACCACTGAAGACTACCGGACAGCAAAACCCTTGGAGACTTCTGTTAAGGTCTAAGTTGTATAAAATATGAACAAAGTCGCCAGACGTGTCAGACCCCGTGTCCGCTAAAGACTACCGGACAGCAAAACCCTGGAGAATTCAGTTAAGGTCTAAGGTGGATTTGTTGTAAAATATAAAAAAGGCACCGGAAAGCCGGACGGATGGACAGCACTTGCCCGGTCGTACACTGAAGACTGGATTTATTATAAAAATCGTGGAGATTTCTGTCGTAGAAACAGCTCCAACAAAACCTTGGAGACTTCTGTGAAGATCTAAGAAGCAATTGGCATAAAAACTGTGGAGATTTTTGTAGTAGAAACAGCTCCTTCTAGTAGACTACTGAAGACTACCGGACAAGGTAGCCGTGAAGACTTTTATAGGAGATTTGTTACAAAATATGGACAATGTGACCAGAAAACTGGATAGTACTTACCCAGTCTTTGAACAAGTAAACTGATAGAGTTGTTATAAAATATGAACAAAGTAACCAGACGGCCGGACACTAACATACCCTAAACTCCTAACCCAACACTAGATGTTCCCAGTGTCGCGCTAGGAGTTCAAGACACTTACACACTAGGACTAGAGTAGTAGTTTGACAATGAAATACACAAACCTGGAAAATATATTTCTGATCATGCAAAAAAAAAACGCTATTCCGAGTTAATAGCGTTTTTTTTGAAGAGTTAAGGTCGTATATTCTTTTTAGACAATAATATAAGTGTTTTATAAGTTGCATATGAGAACAATTTTTATTTATGAACGTAGGCCCACTAAACTACATCGTCAAAGCCTTCAATACCTTCAAGTCGGTCGATGAAGGAAGCCTAGAGTGTTTCGACGGTCCTTTTCATGGCAGCATTGGACTTTTACAGGCTGTTTTTGATGGTGTTTATGGCACATTTCGTACAGGATGTTGAGGTAAAACTGGTCTCAATTTCCTCTATATTGTAATAACTTTTGTTAGAAAAATAATTTCCTAAGCCCGACTACTCTACAAGTTTAAGTCTAAACCGCAAAAGAAAAATGTTTCGTCTCAAAAGAAATATGCATCGTATGCTACTTTGTTAAGACTACATTTGGTTGGAAGTATTTTAATAAATAAATATTATTTCTACAAAGTTGTATATATTTATTACTTTGTGACGACTTAAATGGTTTCCAGATACAAGTATGAACCTAATTAAAAGCGCACCTGCTTTTATGAAGTCGGTTATCGAGAGACTTGTAGCAGCGAAAGTCGTAAGGCAGTGCAACGAAATTATTGATAACTAGCTTCTGCACACGGCTTCGCCCGCATGGTACCCGGATAAAAAATAGCCTATGTGTTATTCTGATGTATAAGCTATATAACTGTAAAGTTTCATCAAAATCCATTCAGTAGTTTTTGCGTGAAAGAGTAACAAACATCCATCCTCACAAACTTTCACGTTTAATATATTAGTAGGATGTAGTATATAGATATGATCATGGGTTTTATTATTATATATAATACATGGTCAAATGTGCAGTTTTAATATAAATACATAAGAAATAAATTAAAAGAAAGAAAAAAATACGAAAGAAAGAAAATGATATCTTAAATTCACTTAGTTCAACGACTCCAAATGATCTTTGAGATTCCGAGATAACGGCTGATTCTGCTAAGTTAACATATCAAAAACGTGCCAATCAAATAAAAATCAAGTTAAATATTCACAGACTAGTAACTTCAGCAATTTAAAAAAAAAAACAACGTTGGCCTACGAGTACACACGATTATCCAAAACTTGCAGTAAACAAAATACTTAGTATTTAATTTTGTGTGCTTACACAGTGAACGGGACTTGCCAGAGCTGATTTCTGCAAGTTTTATTTCTAGTGAACACATTATTAGAAGCAAGTAGGAGTAAAACTCGAGTATGAAGTGAATAGCGTAAGTTGTATTATGGCAGGTGCCACAGTACATCTGCGCGTGCGTCGATCAAAATTAGCCCTTCAACTTTTCCTAGAAACTTGTAAATCAATCATGAAAAATATTTTAATTATGTTCTCTTCAGTTTGACATAATTTTTGGAATATTTTGGTATTGATGTTGTAGCTTATTGCAGGGCATCGCCACTATAGTCAAATGACTATATAAATAAATAATGCTGGACATTTTTCACACAGCACCATCTAGCACCAGAGTAAGCAGAGCTTGTGTTATGGGAACTACATGACTGATATACTACTTATATACTTTTTTGTAAATACATACATATTATACATAGAAAACACCCAGACCCAAGACAAATGAAAGCAGATCATACAAATATTTGTCCTGCAGCGGGAATCGAACCCGCAACCTTCTGCGTCTGCGGACGTTCGCCCACTGCGCCACAGAGGTTGTCTAATTTACACTGTTACTCTTTTGTTACAATATTATTGGGATAGTAACTGTTTTATCAGTTCATTCCGTGTCTAATTAGACATGGCAATATAAAAAAAAAAACAGTTTTTTTTAAATGACGTCTCTGAAATATAGCTACATCGATTCTACTTGCAAATTATGATTTAAAAAAAAAACAAGTTTTGCTTTATTTAATTAAGACGTTTAAGAAAGTCGTATTTCAGTAGTAGTATATATATTTCTGTAACAACATATTTTTCTAAATAGCCTCCGTATTTTTATCTTTGGTAGCACTTCACATAGAGATATTAGTGCGCCTATAAAATTATAAAGCGAGCGTTACTCTCCAGCTAAAACACGCTTAGAACAGAAAACGAAAAAAGTATTCATAATTGATATTCACAAGTGGCTATCGCGATTATTTTATAAATTACGGCCAGAAGATAGAGCTTAGCTGTCGTCTAGGTAATGGTTACGCCATTTGCCCACTGGTTCTTGGAGTTGAAACATTGGATAATTAGTCTTTACTGTGCACCTACAGCTGGTTTTGAACTGTCTTTTTGAAGTAGACATTTAGCAATGATGGTGACTGAAAGATTTGTATTTTTTTTTCTAATTAAAGTCTAATTAAAGTTAAGGAAGAACTGAACATTTTGAACTGGCACCTGTCGTAAGGACATTAATGGACAGAGTGAATCAATGAATGAACAAAAATACTTTAATCTAAAAATTAAATGAGGTGGTAGGGAATAACCTCGAAAGCGATTTCCGTCTCCAACTCACTTCTCTACGCGTGAAAACCTTTTATTGGCCTTCTGTGTTACATTATTATGTCTTTCTGTTATATGTGCTGTTGGTATTCCTAAAAAATTAATAAATAAACAAATAATCTCTTCCAGAGTCCTTTTGGAAAAATACTCAGTTTTCTTTATTTTAAAAGAAAAAATCTTAATTTATAATTAAGATTTTTTCAGAATAACGTCAGCGGCAAATTTTGTTTGCGAGTTCAACTTAATTTCGCTGCCTTATTTGGATTTCAACTTAGTGTCTTTCCGTAACGGTTCGAAAGATATCGGCAATTTTGATAACTTAAGTGTCCTCCGCAAAAGGACCCGGATCATTTGAATGTCCCTTAGCACAAGACAGGTTCATTTCGAGAATAAATTGACGGCTATCGCAACGGCCCGTTTATAACTACATGGATGGGTTGAATGAAGGTAGAACCGTCTAAAGGAATGAAATCACAGAAACAGTGTACACAACGAAATCGGCGAAATTCAGTCGTAAAAGAACTGCCATAATACATAAGTTAGTTTTACCCGTCGTAATTCAAGAATAAAACGTCAAATTATAAAAAGAAGATACTTTGAAATGCAAAACCGAAACACGTCCATATTATAATTATGTGGATATTTTCCAGCAAGGGGCTATGTCTAGATTCTTTTTTGTCCTTCATAAATATCATTTAAATAGTTCTTGTAATTATTGTACAGACTAATTTTATTAAATAAATAACAGGATATTTACCCTCTATATTTAAGACCACAATATTTTACATATGATTAAAAATATGATAATTATCGGATTTCTCTGTTAACAAATAAATTAACAAACAAATATATACGCGTGTTTCATTTGCGGGAGACTTGTAGTCTACTAGACTTGTATCCCAGTTCTACCGTGCTGATCGATATCTGTGGTAGATGACGTTTACGAGAAGTTTAATAATAGAGGCTTAGTGACTCTCAGGACAGCTGCTCATTGGGCGGAACGGTGCCGAATCAGGCCTCTTTGAATTTTACATACTATGTTTTTTTTTCATAAAACTAGCGAAACAAGCATACTCAATGCTTGTATTACCTAGGGTATCACTCGGCGAGCAAGACTGCTAGGCAGTAGATATAGGTACGGTGGTAGAATACTGACTGCATTGTCACGCTGAATGGCAATGATAATGCGTTGACCCAGATCTCTGTTCATGTTCTCTGTTCAAAAATACAAATTGTAGCGTATACAAACATTTGGGAACGTATTGTTACAAAATATTGAATCATCTTACAACAATATTATAACTATACATTTTATTCATATTATAAAAACGGGAATTTTCACGTACTGCACTATCGGTGAAGGCACCGACTAAGTTTCGACTCATTCCGAGAGTCTTCATCAGGGTGAGTGCACGGCGTGACGCGGAAGAAGAAAGTCGCGAACACTCACCCTGATGAAGACTCTCGGAATGAGTCGAAACTTAGTCGGTGCCTTCACCGATAGTGCAGCACGTGAAAATTCCCGTTTTTACAATATGAATAGTCAAGTTCACGATAGTTTTTGGAATAAAATATACATGTTATTATTTATTTTTTATGTCTCTCTCACTACTCGGGAAAAGATTCTTATACCCGTTTCGATTTAAAACAGTAGACTAGGAAAACTTTTTATCATACAAAGAGGCTCTTAAGAACGATCGAAGTGGAACATTTATGGAAACTCGTATGTGTTTTACAAAAAACTCACGATCCATTTATTATGTATCAATCACAAAATCAAAAAGCCTTGGATAATCCATCAGTTAACGACAGTTTATGTTAACGAGCACATTTGTTGTTTACGAAAAAATAACCTACCTATTTAAATTCACAAATGCAGTGCCAACCGATGCGATTACTCAGTTCAACATTAATATGAGAATGCTGAACAGAAAACTAAAAAAAACATCATAATTTTGTATCGATAAGCCAATTTCAGCATTTCAGCGTACAACTAATTGGGTACCACGTAACCAAGAGGTACAACACACGAAGGAATGGAACACTACTGTCTGTCTTTCTTGATAATTACAATCAGAGTCTCTTAAAGGTAAGAATGATTCTTCTAGATCGCTTATGTGTTATCTAGATCTTCTATAACGCATAAGCGTTATTGTCGGCCATATAATGAGATCAGAGGCCTAACCATGAAGTCTTATAGCGAGTCAGTTCAGGCAAATATGTCACTTTCCGCTTTGTGATTGAGGACGCTATGTCGTTGTTAAAGCTTTGTCATTCGCAAAGCGGGATTTGACAACTTTGCCTGAATTGAATCGCAATAAGAGTTGATGGTTAGGTTCCAGGTGAGATTACGTCCAAATGAACCTTAGACAGAAGCTAGTATATACCACGGCTTCGCCCGCGTGGTACCAGGATAAAATGTATCCTATGTGTTATTCTGATGTATACGCTATATTACTGTAATGTTTCATCAAGATCTGTTCAGTAGTTCTTTCGTAAAAGAGTAACAAACATCTATCCTTACAAACTTAGTAATATTTCTAAGATATAAAATCGTCTGTCCATTATAAAAGGCTTTACTTAGTATATTTGATATATTTCTGTGTACAATAAATAATTATAAGGATTAAAAGAAGTAAATAATTATAGGTCCCATTGTCGAAAGATCGAGGCGGATAACATAAGCAAAGAGAGGCCCATTCCCAGTTGCTTATGATGACAATGATTATATAGTAATAATCAAAAAAGACACAAAATATATTTGTGCCGTTAATGCATACAGGAACGAATACTATACCAATAAAGTGGAACAGACTGTCTTATCTTGATATCGTCGTATAGAAATTTAACTGAAGCTTATATTTGTAAACGCATAGCACTAACAATGCCATCGCAAGACGTTAAACCCTTCAGGACATGATGAATCTCCAGCAAAATATAAATCAGGGCACGTTATCGATGAAGCTTGCGCTTGAGTTGGCAACGGATATGGTAATTTGTAAATTTAAATTTATTGTACAGCTATTTTGCACTTACTTTCTAAGTAACGAAACTTTAGAAGTAGACCACCATTTGTTTTTATTTTTTTTTATTTGCTTTTAGTGGCTTTGGTATCACTGCGGCTGTCACAGGCCTATTGTGATCGCCACTTTCTTACTTTCCCCTCAGGGGGCGTTCAAAGTTCACCGCTCAGGCCAGCAGCTGTTAGAAACTGCAGGATCTTTTTGGGTGTGATGAGTTTTAGTTCATCTGGCCTTAGAATGTGTTTTTCCAGATGAAGGCTACGCTTATAGGAGGAGTGGTCCATACTCTCTCTAACAGATGAAGGGGCGATTCGTCCGCCTCATTGCAGAATCTGCAGGTCTGTGTACCACCATACCTATTTCTGCTGCCAAGCGTGCACGCATCGCTGTGTTCCGGTTCGAAGGATGCCGGTGAAATTACACGCACATGAGACTTTTCATCCGTTGTATCTCAGGATTGGCAACGCGCGAGTGATATCTCTGGTGTTACAAGTTTCCATACTCGCTTTCTATTGGAAACGAAATGGACAGTTGCACATGATCAAATATATGGCTAAATATATGGCTATGCTCGGAGTCTCTCTGAAGGATAAGATTCGTAACGAATACATCCGTCAAAGAACTAAAGTTATCGACATAGCTCAACGAATTAGCAAGCTGAAGTGGCAGTGGGCCGGTCATATCTCGCGAAGAACCGATAACCGCTGGGGTAAACGTGTTCTTGAGTGGAGACCGCGACTCGGCAAACGTAGTGTAGGACGCCCTCCGGCCAGGTGGGATGACGATCTGCGAAAGACTGCAGGCAGATGCTGGATGCGGCAAGCTGAAGACAGGGCGCTATGGCGCTCATTAGGGGAGGCCTATGTCCAGCAGTGGACTAATATAGGCTGATGATGATGATGATGAAATATATGGCTCGACTGATAAAAATTACTACCAAACGTTCCCAAAATGCTGGCCGTATTGCCCCACTGAATGATATGCTAGAGTATTGGCCAACACGTGGGTCACGCGTCGTCCAGACCAAATGAACCTAAAATAATTTTAAAATAAATAAAGAACAAGTAAAGGGCCCTGATTCCCCGCGAACTTTAAAAAAATCTATGTTTTTTATTCTTTATTGTACACACAAATAATACAGAAAAAACTTACATAGGACATGTACAAAGGCGAACTTAACCCTAACAAGAGTTTTCTTCCAGCAAACCTTTGACGATATAGACACTGAGACTTATAAATGAATGATATTTATTTGCAAGAATATAGGTACATTAATATAATTACATAGGTATAGTCAGCTTCTCTATATTCGACATTTTGGTCGTGCAAATTTTTACATATAAGTAGGTAAATACCTAGTAACAATGAAATTTATAGATTTATTAAATGTGTCAAATTTAGAACTATATAAAATTTACTAGAATTTAAATACTTAGTCTTACCATTAAAATGTCATGCAAGCTTACTATTGAGATAGGTAGTCATTATCTGGTCTCTAGATTTAATTTAGTTTACCTTGATTCACCGTTGATTTTGAATTGCAACACTTTCTTACCCCTTCCACTCACTCCAAAGTAAAAACAATTAGCACTTACCATTACGTAGATCTAGATAGCAAGTAACTGAGCCGAGCGCTGGCAATAGTAAACATTGCCCGGCAATATTGCTCGCCATAGAAATAAATCGATGGGTGCTGAGCGCTGCTTAGCTGATAACGTCACTGATAGCCAAGTTGGTATGCTGGTATGGCTCCTTTTATGCGTCTGCGGTTCTTTATCTGTGGCGTGTGTTTTTTTCTAGTGTATAACTTCGAATTAACATAAATTAGCATAATGTTTGTGTAGGTCTACGCTTCTCATTTAACTTAATTTCGCTTAATATTTTGTAACAATTTTTTATTCATAAATTATGTTTATAATTATCCTGAATATACCATTACCCTTGCAACCAGTCATACGGATATATTAAGTCTTAATATGTCCATAATAATTAAGAGGATCAAAGACCGAACACACAAACGGCGCAGAAATACATAATGATTCCTCCCAAGAACCATTCAATAACAAACTAAGCCTAAGGCCTAATCTAAACTATGTAGTAAAACAAACACTTGTACTGTGGGATTAAACTTGCGATTTTTGATATCTCAATCTAAAGGCCCTCTAAAGGGTCAAAGAGACCGCAGTCACGACACCCCTCGGTGGTCACGATGCGGACGAGACTTATTAATTGTTATCGGTATCGGACGTAAGAATTACCTACCAGAGGATGTGAAGCGTCGTATTTATAGTCCATTTTGTAACAAGAGAATTAGTATCGGTACGGTACGTAATAGAATGATCTAATTCACGATAGTTTTTGGAATATATCTGTTGGATATACTTTTAGACAGGTAAACTTGTCATATGTGTACATATTAAAATATGAGATGCCTACCAACATTCAATGTACCTACCATAGAAAAGCAGTATAATGGCATCGATTCTATAATATACCAACTAAACTTAATTTAAAGTGTCTCCCTAAGTCTCCTTTACTGATAGTAAAGTACACACAAGAAAGACATGGCAAGAATTTTACTCCTGTCAAATTAGTTTAGTATCGCTCTTTTTCGTGTTTATGGTCAGTATATTTTGAAATCAACTAAAATTGTCGCTATCTCTTTTTGTTACTGTTAGTAAAAAGAGTGATAGATAAAATTAAGTTAATGTACAAGAGAAACGACGCCAATACTCAAAAGTATTGAATAAAATTGTTCTTACTTCCTTATTAGTGGCCTGGTTCGTAGTCGCTACTCGACAATCTACACAGCGGTTGTTGGGTTTGCGAGTTATATAGCCAGCATAATTGCCAATTCAACTTGCTAATTCTCAAGAATTAGCAAGTTACCCGAAAGAACTATCAATAGTTCTTTCGGTGATCTTACATCTCTTTTCCAATATAATTTTATTTATAGTTATTTGGTTTATAAAATGTTACTCACAAGCAGAATCTAAATATAGTAAAATAACTCAAAAAAATTAAGGTTATTTTTTTGAGTTGCAGTTTTGACTATAAATACGAGCAATCACAAGCACAGGGTAAAAGGTCTCAGTCGATGCCAAAATTAAATACACTACACACTTGCTTTAGGCCTAACACCATAAATTGGTAACAAGATGATCTTTGAATCGATTAAAATGCAATCGATAAGTGATCGAGATTTTAATATTTTTTTATTGTATTGGATGAAAAAGGCATAATATATTTTTGCCCAGCAGTAAGTGAAAAAAACGAAGATTTTGAAAAAGCTTTCTTAGATGATATACTTCATAACTTTTTATTGCAATATCTTCTAGATAGAAGTTAAACTGAAGTTTTCTCTAAAATCCCTCGTAATCTACGTACCTAGTGTCGAACTAAAGATTTGAAGAAGGTGCCTTTTTTAGTCAGTTAGCGGCAGGACTTTTCATCAGCTCCGAAAAATCTATAAATTCAAATGTGCCTAAAAAACCGATTTAGCGGATCTTGAACTTGTACCCGCTTCAATTCTAATCGGACTTATTTTTTTTTTTAATTTTTGGTACACTTTTGAATCGAACGTTTTACGTAAGTATCATTTTCACTTTAAAACTAATAATTGCCAACGTATATATCAATAATAAAGTATTGTTAAAGCGGACATGCTTTAACAATACTTTATTATTTTTTCTAGAAGCTTTGATCATGCTTTGTCTAGGCAGTCGACTTTCTTGGTGGTCGTATTTGCAATTAGTTTGATGCAAAATCTCTAATGTATTTTTTAAAAAGATTCCCTATTGATCGCTTTTTGTGGTTTGATGAGTCCTAACACTTATATTTACTCTGTGGTTTTATATTCTCAAACGACCGCAGAGCGGCAAAGATAGCAAAAAACAAATCAAATAGTTCGAAGCTAATGAGTGTGTAATCACGTTAGACGCGGAGGGTGGCTCTCGGCCGGCGGTCCACCCCTTACCTGGACGCATCCATCATTACTGAACTCTGGAATTAATCAAAGGTTTGTCTCATTAATTAATAAAAATAAAATAAAACATACAACAGGCGCTTACATAGTCCTGATTCAACACTAGAAATCTCTGTGCCCACGATTACCGTGGGACCAAAAAATAACTGCAGAACATAAAAAAAATGTCCTCCAGCAGGAATCGAATCAGCACCTTCTTGTGTCACAGCTGGATGCTGTAAATCTTGCGCCGCGCCATCGAGTCGTCAATTTATTCTTATAACCAGACCATGGATTAAATATACATAGTTCAAGTCACCTCTACAGAACAAATACAGAACACAGACGACTTTAATCCCTTTTATGGGCATTCCCAGATCTTGTACTCAGTACGTAGATTATAACACAGGTTTCAAACTTATTTTTCCCATCGCCCACATTGAGAATAAAAAAATCTTAGCGCCCCCCAAAGTTTTTAAACATAACAAAGTATGCTTTCCCCTCTAGACCGCATTAGCGCCTCCAATATCTTCTACCGCCCCCCTGAAGGCCTCAGCACCCACAGCGCGTTATCGCCCAATTTGAGAAACAGTGGATTAGAAGGAGGGGTGCAGACATTTTTAAACATTATATTTGGTACACGTTCACATTTTGTACAGTAATTAGCATGCCCCTTGACGGTAATTTTCTTGATGCTGGGGGTCAATGCAGTTTTGTGTGCAGAGGCTGTGTCAAGCATTTATTATTGCTGATTGATGTTATTTGTTCCGGGTCTGAGCATTGTGATACCACGTTATTCGCAGTTCCTGATACCGATGGTACAGGGAATCCTAATGTGGGGTCAGACTAAATATGTTTCTATTGGTGGTATATTATTCTTATTAGTTTTACCTTTTTTTATCTCCACACTTTATTTTCACTTTGCTTGCGACATTAATAAATAAATAAATAATAAATAAATAATGCTGGATAATTTCACACCGCATCATCTAGCCCCAAAGTAAGCAGAGCTTGTGTTATGGGAACTACATGACTGATATACTACTTGTATACATTTTTTTTGTAAGTACATACATATTATACTTAGAAAACAACCAAACCCGAGACAAATGAATGTAGATCATACAAACATTTGTCCCGCAGAGGGAATTGAACCCGCTACCTTCTGCGTCTCAGGCGGACCTTCGCCCACAGAGACAACCTTTGGCACCACAGAGGTTGTCTCTGTGGCACAGTGGGTTATATAAATGTGGACCAAATGTACATATAGCTAGTGGGCTATATGTACATTTGACTATAGTTCTGTGAATTTTGAGTCGCTTCGGATTAAACAAAATGTTATGATCTGCTAATAATTGACTATTTTGGTACCACGATACACATAGTTCTTGATATCCACAACAAGAGGACCCCACGGGATTTTGACTATGTTTGTGAATGTTTTCGTAGTTCATTAATCCATTTAATTAGAATATCTTTTACCACTATTATTTACTTATTTTAATGGATCATTGTATTAAATATACGTAACATGTTGTGTAACATAGAATCACCCTTTCGCGGAGGGTACGAAACATATGGCTGTGATTCATCGAACTACCCTAAATGATTGAATACCGATAAATGACGCCCTGAGGATACGAAACTCATTAGTATTATTGATGAAGTCACGATTTCTGAGGGGTGTAGGAAAATGTTTTATAATCTATCTGGAAATAAATAAGCGTAAGAGAAGTTACGCACAAATTACCTACATCAGATCAGCGGCGCTTTATGCTGAGTCCTATCCGAATTTGTGGCTACCTACCTATAACAGCCTTCGTAAATATAAATATGTGTCTCAGTACCATGCCTTCCAATTAGAGAAAGGAGATATTTGAGAATTATAAGGTCCTTTTCTCCATTCTGATCGATCCGTATTCTCCTCAGTACCTGAAATCGTAGTTCACATACCTAACCGATCTCCATGATCTGTGTTAAAAGTTTAGTTGGTGTGCAAGAGTGGTGTAGCATTAAGTCATCTCTCTCTCTTTGTACATTGTTTGTGAGCAATAAAGCAATAAATAAATACAGCATTCTCAGTGTATGTTTAGCTAAACTGCCCTGCATAATCTATGTAGTTACATAGTTCTCTTACTAGTTTAAGTTCAATAGATTAACATTAGGTATGTACTTTTCTACTACTAGGCTTATTTATGCATAAGCATAATGTTTGTGGTATCGCTAGTTATTCAGTCTGTAAAGAAAAAATAAAACATATTTGTTATTACGAGGGAGGATAAAGCATTGTGCTTTCGTCATCTGAAGCATGGCCGTTTTACCGTACATAATAAACGTTTCACTAGTAAATGAAACGCCCCGCGACTTCGTCCGCTTCGAGTTTCATTGAATACAAACTTCTTCCAGCTCCGAGTGGACTTTTTAATGAACCCTTCACACCAAAAAGTGGACCCACCCTTCAAATTTTAACGGTTTACTTATCTTTGCTTAGTTTCACGCTTCTAACTAAGAAAATGGGGTAAACTTTTACCCCATTTTTCTACACCTCTCTATTATCTAGGCCTGTGCATCGATTGTAAGTCGGTGAGTCATGCAACCTTTTAGTATTATTTAAGTTTAACGATTCATTTGTTTTCTAGAAAGCGGCCATTTTCAATGGTCTTTCAGTAGCAGTAGGCAGCACTTCCATTATCTGTTACACTGTGTTACTTCCTATTTGATTCATGGATAATCATATTGACAGTACAAACAAGGAAGTGGTGTCGCGTGCCACAAGGGGTGGACACAATGATCCTCTTTGAGATCAGACGGACCATTTACGCATTACCGATAACAAGTTGAATACATCTGCCTTTTGATAGTAGACCTGTGGATTTTTGCAATTGGGTTTGGTGAAAAAATATACGGCACGCGCCGACAAGGTCAAATGCCAACACGCAAGGAAAACCTTTAGTGTAGGTGGGCCATGGCTAAGTCGTTTTCAGAGAGGGGAAAGTGATTTTTTAATTAAATGTAATATGCATCAGGTGATTTTGTACAATTAAACTCATTATCTACAAGTATTCGTAGTTTCCGATACTCACAATACATAGATAGATAGAAGATAGAAAATACTTGCACACCAAATATTTCAGCTTAAATAAATAGTACAAACTTTAATATTGGTTATACAATGGGCGGTCTTATAACTAATTAGCGATCTCTACCAGACAATCTTTGGATGGAACGGACTGTGCGAAAGATTACAAAGGTTTGTAAGTGATGTACCACATACTGTGAAAACATTATATTATTATTTTTACCTACATAAGAAAACTTAATGTCAATTAGCATTTTCTTCCAGCTAACCTTCGTGTAATGAAGAGTACATCATCCTGATAGGGAATGATGATGTGGGTCAGGTCTATTTATGTTTTAATAAACACCCAACAGAAACATGTTTGTGTTAGATAAATAAATATAATATATAGCAACGGCAAAAAGGAATCATGACGTAGGTAACGCAGGGGCTTACACTTTTTCCAAAGAATATTATATTATCAATTTGGTATTAAGTATTAACGAAGTCACAATAAACATTTAAAACGTTTTTTTTTCAGGGGGAACTATATTGCCTATTCCTAAGAAACCTCAAAAATAGTCCCAGTTAGCTATTTCAATTCTCGTAACCGGCCACTTATTAGGGTTCCGTAACTTATCTCAAAGGGTCCCGGTGTCATTACGGCTATTTGACTAGCTAACTGCCTGAAATTACCCGGGATTTCAATTTACTTTATTATTTATTTATTTATGCGTTATCTCAGAATTATGACCGATGGCTTTTGGAACATTAGCGACTAGGAAAGAAATGGAGAAGATTGTGGCTAAAAAATTCAAAACATAGATCGAATATAAATACATAAATAACCATTCCTATAGTAAATTCGTAATTCTGTTTTTGTAATAATTACAATTTCAACCTTTGAATATTTTAATTTGACACTATCATAATTTCTTGTATGTAAGTATCATTTTACATTATAATGGCGCTCGATTTTTGTTTTTGAAACATAAAATAAATAAAAAATAAATAATGCAGGACATTTTCACACAGCATCAACTAGCCCCAAACTAACCAGAGCTTGTATTATTGGAACTACATGACTGATATACTATTTTTTTTTTGTAAATACATTCATATTATACATAGAAAAAACCCATAATTAGAAAATTACATTGGTGATCTTTTTAATAAAAAAATAATCAGATTATACTGGGCTATGAAGAAAATTACCCTGAGTTTTCAAGGTTAAAAGATTTCGTGGGCATGTCTCATTACCAGCTCTACATATTTCTATTTTCACAAACTATCAGTGCCTATCTACCGACTATGATTAAAAGCATTATGTTTATGGGCCCGAATTGCTGCAACATTAAACGGCTCTAATAGGAAACGTTTATCTTAATCGTAGAGTCACAGGTTATAGTTGATTTTAGTTGACTTTTTACCAGAACAGGAAAAAAGGCTGTTAAAATGATCTGGGCTAGGAATAGACGGTCATTTTATGATAAATGAAAATTATGTTTAATGTATTTTTTTGATGAGTTGCTTTGGCCCATTTTTTTTTTTTTTTTTTTTATTGAGGTAATATATTCTAATTATGTACAATTCCAGTGTAAATGTAATCCTAGGACGCACAATCATAATACTTAAATAAACGTTAATTAAGTTACAGAAACTTATTGAAAACTTATAAAACTACATACTTAATTTAAATCTATAATATACAAAAATTACATCGGGTTTAACCTTTAAACAATTACTACTTCGTACAGACAGTGAGCTTTAGTTGAGCATTACTTGAACAATAGCAAATAGATGGCATAGGTAGCCGAAAGAATAAAATACAAATAAATAAGACGAATCACGCGCAAAAGTGGGTATGCATGAACTTTTGCCAGAATTAGTGTCAGTAGGTATGACTTGAAAATGTACTGCTCAAAACGGCGAAATATTGTTATGCCCTAGGACCAAAAATTTTAAGATATGTGGCATTTGTTAGTGTTCCAATAAGCGGTGTTAGACTTGCAACCTATCACGTGGAATACTAACTACTTACATAACGCGTATATACAAAGATAAAACCATTCAATTATGGCTAAATAACACGGAGAAATCAAGAAACAAACAAACGAGAACAACCAAAAAAATATGAAGGAAGCTGCTGAATTTTATTTATTATAATATTTTTTTATCATTGACAGATAGTTAAACTAAAAATAAAATATGCGTTGCCAGTTTCACGTCTTGTTTTATTTTTCACAACCGGACTGTAGTTAGTTCCATTTTAAAAAAGAAATAAGGATTTGTCATGGAGATTTTATTTCATTGTAGCATACTAGGAATGTAATGAGCTTTGTTCTATTTTCAAATTTACTTACGGACCTGGAGCAGTGCACAGCAGTTTTCGATTGAACCTTCTTTCAGAGCATAAGTAACCTTCTTTTAGAGCGTTAGTGATAAACATCAGTTTGCAATATGAGTACTGAAAAGTGTTTGTTTGAAGACCATGTCTCCAAAATACTGTAGAAAATTAAATGCATTGTTCCAAAAACAAACATTAAAGAGCACAAAGAAAAAAGGCTTATTGCTTTCATACGCCTCCTAAATTGAATTTAGATGTGATTAACTCACAAGGCGTTTTCTTTGTTCATCAATCAACAACGATGAGTGGAAGAACTTTCTTTGCATTCTTCGTCTCTTTCACTTCCGGTGTTGTATATACATGTATGAAAGGGACAGGGCCTATTAGATATTCAATTACATTTCAGTTCACACGAAGACGGTGAACTTCAGAAGCTGGGTGTAATCAATTTTGTACACAAACAGGGTTATTAATTGATTTTTTCGCTCTAATGACTAAAATAACATCTGCCAAAATAAAGGTCGTTAGCGAACGTGCCAAAATTTTCATTGTTTTTTTTTCGTTCTCACAGATGATTATGGAAGTTGAGCTTGTAAATTGTTAAAACGCGATGAAATTTTTAAAAAATGTTTTAATAACGTTAGTTTTAGGCTAATTTTAGAAGTGAAAATATATATTTCGCTTGAACCGAGCGTTGAATTTTATGTGGGTCAGCGCATAATAGCATTGCCACCGTGGGAGCTGACATTTTTGGGGCTCTTTAGCTGGTGACATGGACCTATCTATAGATCATTTGAAACACTCTTGAAGTGAGAAGAAGTTAACTGTGTCATTAAAAAAAGTATTATTAGTCATGTAGTTCCCATTATAGAAGCTCTACTTAGTTTGGGGCTAGATGATGCTGTACGAAAATGTCCAGCATCATTAATTTATTTATCACTAGCTTCTACTAACGGCTTCGCCTGCATGGTACCCGGATAAAAAGTAGCCTTTGTGTTATTCTAATGTATAAGCTATATTACTGTAAAGAGTCATTGAAATCCGTTCTGTAGTTTTTGCGTGAAAGAGTAACAAACATCCATCCTCACAAACTTTCGCGTTTATTCTTTACTAGCTTCTTCCCACGCCTTCGTCCGCGTGGTATCCGGACAAAAAGTAGCCTATGTTTTATTCTGATATATAAGTTATATAACTGTAAATTTTCATCGAAATCCGTTCAGTAGTTTTTGCGTGAAAGAGTAACAAACATCCATCCTCACAAACTTTCGCGTTTATACCTCTTTTGATTTGCATGGCCGTGCCAGTGAGCCGGTGCCCTTGTTTGTATTGCACCGCAATAAATATAATCCGACACATTCCCGACCCCGTGCCGTTATTTATGAAGCAAGCGAGAATGGTCCTTCTATTATGATAAATACTCACCACGGGTGCTTCGGAGTTTAATTAGATTAATCTATGCTAATTCGGCGGAAGAATTATGAAAGATTTACAGAATTAACCGCTCAGTTTTCATTCGTTATTACTCTTGAAGTGGTTGAGGGTATTTATACCTGATAAACATAGTCCACACCATACAACACTTGGATTCTCTATGTTGTGAGTATCAGGAGCTATGAGTATCGTATCCGAACCCGGACAAATGTGCAAAACATACAATTATTTGTCCAACAGCGGCCGGTCTTAGCCGGCTACTCGCTCGCAGGTCCACTAAACCAGGTCGTCAAAATTTAAAATTACTTCCAGTAAAACCTCTGAGTACTGAAATATGGAATTCTTAGAGATTTTTGTCCTGCAAAGGAAATAAGTGCAAACAATAATTTTGATTATATTCAACACAGCGCTTTCAAAGGCTCCATGCAAATAATAAATAATTATAATTAAGGACATTTTCACACATTATCGTCTAGCCCCAAACTAAGCATAGCTTGTATTATGGGAACTACATGACTGATATACTACTTAAATACATTTTTTTTGTAAATACATACATATTATAGATAGAAAAAAACCCAGACCCGAGACAAATATTTGCAGATACAAACATTTGTCCCGCAGCGGGAATCGAACCCGCAACCTTCTGCGTCTCAGGCGGACCTTCGCCCACTGCGCCACATAGGTAGTCCAAAGTTATTTTGAAAGTCCATTTATTTACCGGTGAAACGTATTGAATCAAATTGAATTCAAATTCGTTTTAACCATCGTTGTAAATCCATATGAATTTGAATAAGCTTTGATCGAAATGGTTATCAATCGAATTATTACAATTGAGATCGATTGATATGCAAACTCTGTTATTATACAGAACCGCGATAGTCAATCGTAGCTTAAAACAGGAAGAGCTGGGTCATTTAGTTCAAAAAAATACCCACCAGACACATGCATAGTCCTATCCTGACACAAGGATTCCCTGTGTGGGTATCAGGACTATCGGTATTGTAGTATTGCAATACTATAGTTCGTCGTTGCATATTGGTAGGTATCGAGAGGCACATATTGTGCAACGTTAGCAAATAAATGTTTTTCTTTCTTCCTTTCTTTTAATACTCAGATCCAGAACGAATTTCTGCAGAACATGCCAAACAATTGTCTCGCAGTGGAAATTGAATAGCACATTTTTCGTCGCAACCGGCTACTTGACCACCGCACAACTGAGGTAGGGGGGGTTTTAGTGAGATCACGGGTCCGTGAACCTCACATAACCCTATCACACCCTCAATGTGGTAGGGTATCTGTAAGCAGATTTCCCCCTCATCAAAAAAAAGCATTAATTCAAAAATATCTGAGTATCATGAAGGTATTTTTGAACAATGAAAATATTTTTTTACAAATGCTGAAAGTAGAAGAAAGAACTAACAACAGATGTTAGTCTGACCAAACCAAACAATTTTTTTACGTTATTATCTTCTGAATATGGAACTGCTGTGAAATATGTTCACTGTTCTTTCATGATAGATAGATAAAAGACTTTATTGGAACTTCTGAACACACACATACAAAATACAACAATTATACAGTAGTAAAAATAAACAATAATTAAATACAGTTAACTATTCAATAATATAATTTAAATCTCGATGTAATGTCTATGTATGCTGCAGAACGTCAAAAAGTTCTTGGCTCAGCGTGATATATTGCTTTAGAAACAAAAACACTGATTTTCAGCCATGACCTATTGAGAGCAAGCAGAACGAGTTTCAACTCAATGTGTTATATGTACCTAGCTACTAAATGTTCATGTTTTATATTTTTTTTAAGTTGACTGTTGTTATCGACATTTAAAAAGGTTACTTACCTTTTTATCATCACTTAAACGTGCGCTCGTTGACACGGTATCAAAATTGCATTGTTGTTCAAGTATACGTCATGCAATACCTACTCTAACTATACTCTTGGATATTAGGGCCTTCTAACACATGTATTTTAAATTTAAATGAAAACGAGGATTCTAAACTTAATGAAAATTGTAAGCGTGTTGTAGAAAAAATATAATAAATTATGCTGGTGATATTTCAAACAGCATCATCTAGCGACAAACTAAGCAGAGCTTATATTATGAGAACTACATGACTGATATACTACTTATATACTTTTTTATACATACATAGATAGGTACTGAAAATGCACCTATTAATTATTCATTTATTTGTAACCTGGTGTAAGAGGTACCGTCTTGTTTCAAAATTATTTATAAAGCGGCAGCTTAATGGGTATAAGAATCCTTATATTTTACCATTTATATTGTAACCGTGCCTTAATAAAAATAAAATAAATAAAAAATACCCAGACCCAACAGACAAATATTTGTAGATCATATAAACATTTAATGGATATTATATATAAAAACTATATTAATATTTGCTGTGACGTGATTTCTCAAACCGTTTCCGTAAATCAAACCGCGCTCTGGAGATCCCGTTTTGCATCCGTCGGTACATCAAGATTGCTATCTGAGATTTACAAGAGCCGTCTTACGTCTCCGATTGATGTTATGTATTTATTTATTTCAACTGTTCACTTTGCCGATCGGTGTGTTAATTCAGTCATGAAATATTCTCGGCAGTGAGTGGGGTTTTATTTTGTGAAATCTGTGTAGATGCGAACTTTTTTCATGCAACTAAAGTGCGCAGCAAGCTCTTTACCTTACCGATGAATTAATCACTCGCGCATTACCGACTCTGAGATATAACGGGAAGAAAACTTTCATATATTTGTAATTTCACCAACACCCCTACCCTTCTAATCGGAACACAACAATGCGAGAATTACTGTTCGGTGCTTTCGCTTTAGTTTTTCACCAACTTTCGTCGTATCATTAGTATTGCACTAATGATACAAAGTTTACCTTACCTACCAACATTATGTTTTAGTGGGTAGGTAACAGATTTTTTCTCTTTTACTAGCATCTGCCCATGGCTTTGCCCGCAAGGTACCCGGATAAAAAATAGCCTGTGTATTATTCTGATATATAAGCTATATTACTATAAAGTTCCATTAAAATCCGATCAGTAGTTTTTGCGTGAATGAGTAACAAAAATCCATCCTCACAAACTTTCGCGTTTATAATATTAGTAGGATTATAAGTATCTGGGTGCCTGTTTCAGTGCAAAGATGATGTCTTCTTTCTAATTTGCCAAACAAAAATATGTTTTTTCTTTCTTTTTAACGGTTCACTGTGTGATACTCAAAGAGCTTTTATTTCACAGTAGGAAACTTTGTTCAACAATGCATTATCATTCTCAGGAATATTCCTAACCGAGAATGTATGTTAATCTCATTATAATGGGAACGTCGTCGCGTGCGGCCGGCTAAATGAAACGAACACTAAACAAATAACACGTCCCAATGATTTAGTAAGCGACCTTAGACCACGCTGTCCTCACCTCCGGGTGGCCAGTACTGACGAGTCCCGAAACTTGTTAAGTCAAAATCAAGTCATCGTTGAAATAGGTTTTGATGACTGCACAAAAGGTAAGAGTAAAAGATCAAAGGGTACAAGCTCACCTTTGATGTCTCACTAAAACGAAACAAGCCACATGACATTGACAAATATTTCGAAATGATTGTAAACATTTATTTATACAACTATGTATATGTATGTACTTGTATATCCTACAATATTATAAATGCGAAAGTTTGTGAGGATGGATGTTTGTTCCTCTTTCACGCAAAAACTACTGAACGGATTTTTATGAAACTTTACAGTAATATAGCTTATACATCATAATATGAAATAACACATAGGCTACTTTTTATTCGAGTACCACGTGGGCAGAAGCTAGTACAAAAATACAGATGAAATAGCTAGCTATATATTTAAAAATTATTGCAATCAAATCCAAAGATGTTTGCAGAAAACATGGAGTTTAGAATACCTAGATGAATGGTATTATTTCTTTAAATACCCAACAGTGTTAGTCAGGTACCAGTAGCTAGCTGCGACGTAAGAGGTACAGGTTCGATTCCTGTTACCGAAAACATTGGCATGTTCTGCAGATATTTATTCCTCATCTCGTTGTTGTAGACAACAACTATCCACGTACATAGTTCCTGATATCCACGACAAGGAAACATAAAAATAAAATAATTCAGACAATGTACTTGGCCATTTCAAAAATCTACTGTCGGCACATAAAAGGGCAGAATTCACTTGTGCTTATAATAAACAGCTAATGAACCGACTACTTCCGGCGGATTGAGATGTTTGCAACCGGAAGCGCATTGTCCAGCTTGAAGAGCGAAAGGGTGATGCTTTTACGCTTGTTTGAGTAGTTTTATACAACTTTTACTAAAGATTAAGGTGATGACTGTGAAATTGATTCGCGATAACTAGGGAATGCCGAAATGGTTTTATTCATATTTGAACGATTAGTTATCCCAGAAATGTATCTAAGTAACTAAAATAGAATAGAAAGTGGTTTATTTGACACAACAAAAAAGCGCAAAAAGAACAGGTACAAAAAAAAATATATAACATCCTACTTATATAACGGTAAAATTTGTGAGGATAGATGTTTGTTAATATTTCACGCAAAAACTACTGAACGGATTTTAATGAAACTTTACAGTAATATAGCTTATACATCAGAATAACACATATGCTACTTTTTATCCGGGTACCACATGGGCTATGATATTATAGATAGGTTTACGAAGAATTAATTAATAGTTTTAGGGCGTAGTTTCAGTTTTGTTTAGATAACTAAACTAAAACTATAATCTTTCTACTATGAGACCAAAATAAAGTTCGTGCCACAGGGTGGAGTCACCCGAATTATGGCAAAATGCTGTTGCCCTAAGCAAATATTGCAGTTTGCCCACTGGCGCCTGTAACACGATAGTTGTGCCAACATACTTAGATGTACCTCTATCTACTTAGTGCCTCTTCATACACGTGTTTGTGTCCAAGCTGTCGGATATATTTTTTCTTAGTTGCGATTATTTCTCTGTTTATGAACCGTACTCAGGCAATGTAATGAATGATTCTGAAAGATACAAAATCTCGTTTATCAACTGAATTAACCTTTGGTAAGTATTTCTTAGTGCTATTAAATTAGAAATTAATGAAAACCATTATTAATTCTGACAGTAATATAGGTTTATTTGTATAAGTATGTGTTTTTTTATTTATTAAAGAGGGTTTCATCAAAACTGATTATGTCACCTTCGAAATGGCGCTTACAATACAAATTAATCTTACTATCTACGTTGAATACCTAGTTTAACTATTTTTAATAACATTTTTGCTGGTTTTGAAACTGGGAAAGCCAAATTTCATTACATTTGCCAATCATATACAAATCAAAACCATATTGATGAATAAATGTACATCTTTCAACTTCATTCCTAACACACTCCTCTAGAATATAATACGCATTTTCTACCACGTCACACTCCGTGCAGTTTGGCTATGTTTTGTAGCTATGCCAGAGGTTAGTAAATAGGTATATCCATGCCGGCCCTCATTTGCATCCCAATCAAGCAGTCTTAACTAATGGCCAAATCAAAGGCCTTATTACAGGCAGGTCACATCTATCAAGTATGACCTGCTGGTACTACTTCAAAGTTTGTAAAGCAATGATCATAACCAAAGTCACGTATCATAAGTGTCTCACGGTCAACATAAATCTCGTGAGGTGAAATTTACCAAGTTACTCCGAAAATCAATGTAGACTGTTTGTTTTTTAGAAACATCATGTCAAATACCACAAGATCGAATCGCATCGGCAAGCCAGGTACAAATTACCGAGCACGGGGCTCCATCACTCGAGATGGTGACGATAACCACCGTCACTATAAAGACATAATTTAGTCAAGACGACAAAAAGTGAAGACAGAACTAGATGAACGAGACTGCTTTGCGTTTTAATTAACGATGCACGGTTGCGATTGAAACGTCCTGTAGGAATATGGCATTGTAGAGATCAGAGTGCAACAGTGTGCCTACTTTTATATTTTAGTCACAATAGGAAAATATCAAGGCTCTTAAAAAGCTTAAAAGTAACGACTTTTGCTAAAAAATGTGTAATAAAAACTTAGCTTGTCAATGGACAAGTGAGCAGGAGTGATTTGGCAGAAAATAAGATAAGAGTTGAACATAAAATATGAGTATGGATATTAGGAGAATATAGTGAGATCGAATAAAGATTATCTGAAAAATAATATTAATGTCAAAATGGGGTGATTATGCCCGTGTTATTTTTAGGTTATCCTGTCAACTGTCATCATCATTGGCCTTAACTAAGAGGGACAAAAGAGAATAAATGGTTCTAATTTTAAAATGAACAAGCTTGATTCATTGCTTTCACATTTCCATAGTTATTTATATAAATCTAGCTTCAGCCCACGGCTTCGGCCGTGTGATACGCGTATAAAAAATAGCCTATGTGTTATTCGGATGTATAAGCTATATTACTGTAAAGTTTCATCAAAATCCGTTCAATGGTTTTTGTGTGAAAGAGAAACAAACGTCCATCCTCACAAACTTTCAAGTTTATAATATTAGTAGGATAGGATTCCCCAAATGGAAATATTTTTTGCTGAAAATCAGCAAGAGTCAAGTATGAAGGTTAAAATAATGAAGTTAAAATACTGCATCCCAGGCTACTGACATGTACAGTGTGTCTTGTAGTTCAGCTGTCAGTTTCTTGTTAATGCTGGATTGATTGCAGTATAGTTTGATTACAGATCAGCATACCAATTCGTTTTCTATCTGCAAACAAGCACTGGCCCACCATAGTAGGCCGCGACTACACAAACGATTTATTTACATAAAAAAGGGAGAGTTGACACAAGTTTTTATTAATATAAGGTTTTATTACGCACATAAAGTAACTAGAATATAACAAAACATTATTCCAGGATTATCTTCAAATCTATCAATCTGCCTCTTATGAGATATTTCACAAAGACTCGCTCGCAGTGATCGAATAGGCAATATCTACATCTCATTGAAGATTCAATTAAAAAGTATCCTTGCGAACAACCTTTTCTTAACGATTCAGACCCAAAGTAAGCAGATCTTGTGTTATGGGCACTACATGACTGATATAGCACTTATATTTTTTTCTTTGTAAATACATACATATTATACATAGAAAACACCCAGACCTGAAAAAAATATTTGCAGACTATACAAACATTTGTTTCGTGAATCGTACCCAACCTCCAGTGTCTCAGGCGGACCTTCGCCAACTGCGCCAGAGAGGTTAACATCAAAAATTAAGGAGGAATTTAGACAACTATGTTCAAGTAGGTATATAGAAAAATACTCATGAAACAGCAATAGGCAGCTATAAACATCTATAGACCGTTGCAAAAAAATTACAGACAGTTCAGCTGAACCAGTTCATTACAAGACGGAAGCGTTTCCAAAATGCTGGCAGAATTGCCACGCTGCATGGTTATGATAAAGCCATGTAACCAGCTCTCTGCTCACGCATGGCTTCGACCAGTAATCTGAAGGATTTTTTGAACACGCGAAGGGCCCCGGTACCCCACGTACCCAGAGGAACTACATTAAATTCCAAACAACAAATTGTAAATCGATATCTCGCTATATCATCAATCAATGATCTTCACAATAGTCGCACACTCGTGCTGAAAAGATTGCCAAGTGTCACATTACATTGACCGTGAAGTGCCGAAGTGCCCCTATGAATTGCATAGCAGTGCACTCCACCCTTCCATTTGTGCAAACGATCCGTCACGTCATCTGCCGATAAACCCTTTGAAATGCCGACAAAATGACGTAACGTGCAATCAATGCCAATGAAAGACTGGGTTTGTCTGAAAAGTTATGAAGTGAAACGCCCGTGACTTCGACCGCGTCTAGCTTTTTCTTTACATTTTTTTACACACACATACATAGAAGACCCAACTCTAGAAGGCTCATACCGTTACGTGGTCTAAATTCGAGTTGAACTCGAGTTCTGTCAGAGCCACTAAACCATTAATATACTTTATCGAAAAAAGAGTATTATTTCAAAGTTAAGGTCTACAATTTAAATATAAAATAAAACCGCGGGATGTCCATTTGATTTAAAAAACTCTTCTAGACCAAAAGAAACACATCATTTTGATTTGCTACCAATAGAAAGTAGGTTCTCAAAAAGAGGTTGAGTTATGATAGAAATAAACTAGGAGACCTCCTGGTTTATCTTTTAGCAGTTATTATTGGTCAAACCTCTTTTTGAAATGTCAAATAGACTGTCGGCTATTATAATAAAGCATTCAATTTTAAACCTTGTTTCCTTTGCACAATAATTTGTCTTGAAAATCAGGAATCAAAAGTCTAAAAGATAAACCACTGATTTCGTAATGAGACCCGTACGGTCTCATTACGAAACGTGGTCTAAACTCGAGTTGAACTCAAGTCCTATCAGATCCACTGAACCAAGGTTTAAATATACCTTATCGAAAAAAAAGTACTATTGCAAAGATACTAAGGTCTAGAGTTTAAAGATGAAATAAAACCGCGGGATGAGCATTTTAAAAAAAACACTTCTAAACCAAAATAAAAAAGAAACACATCATTTTGATTGGCTACCTAAAGAAAGTAGGTTCTCAAAAAGAGGTTGTGTTATGATAGAAATAAACTAGGTGACCGCCTGGTTTATCTTTTAGCAGTTTTTATCATCAAACCTTTTTTTTGAAACATCAAATAGACTGTCGGCAATTTTATTTTACCATTCAATTTTAAACTTTGTATGCTTTGTTTTAACAATTTGTCTTGAAAAATCAGGTATCAAAAGTCTGGTCTAACTTTGAGAGATAAACCACTGATTTAAACCACGTTTCGTAATGAGACCCCCTGTGTTTTGGGTATCAGGAACTACGAGTAGGTACAGTAGTCCACTGAACTAAGTTTACTTTAAAAAATACCTTTCTCCGTGCATGGATACACCTCTAAAATACCTTTTGACAACTTCCAAATTTCATATCTCTGTCACTTATAATAGATACATCGTTAGTCGTCGATCAGACACTGAAATGCTATGATTTCATTTATTAAGATTTCAAGGCCATTATCATATTCATAATCATTAACACACAACTGACGAATTTAACTGTCAATACGCATTTTACATCTTTGAACATTATATCGAACTAGGAGAATATATCGTTGGGGAGAGATCTGTTCCAGTTAACCTATCTATAGATTGTGTTCATCGGTATTTAGATAGCTAGCTGTTTCATTTGTGTTTTTATTTTATATACCTATTTATATGGAGTTATTTTATTATTTCTGTTAATAAAGACTTTTATGAAATAAAATAGAGACCAATAGATTTCAAAGTATAAATTATTTCAGTAGAATGAATACTATAGCTAAATAAATACTACTAGGTTGTTATAGGTAGGTACTACTTCAAGTGTACCGCCTGTCTTTTTTAATCCAAAACCTACCTACTCACAGTACACAGTACCTACACAGTAGCCGATATACAAAGATAAGAAAGCAAAAACACGGCCCATCGGCACATGCCAAAAAAATCGGAACACACCTTGCCAAAATCTATTGAAATCATAACAAAATATTAATACAACCCTTACGTTTGATACATCTGCGTTATAGAAGGTGCTTGTATAAGCAAGATAGGACAGAGGGTCCACCTTGAACGCGAGATATATTTTGAAGAGAAGCGTGCCAAATACACCTTTCTATTTCCCATTCGAGCATATCGCGTTTCGATTCGGGAGCCAAAGATGGCAACGACACCTTGCAATTCACAAACAATCGTTCGCAATAGGATTATATTACAATTATCTTCATACGTGCTCCGTAATTAAGGTCCCACATGACTAAAGGCACAAAAAAACATCAGGGCAGCAGATGCGAACTGCAAACAGAGCACCTCTAGACGCCAAATCATTTTTAAAAGTAATTCAATAACATAATGTCGATCGAAATGCATTGCTTCCTCCCACCTTGTAGGGGATGTTACAGTTAAAACTGTAACACTTTTTTCGAACACCTTAACGGTGAACTGAAAGGTTCAAATCAAACAAAACGTAGCGGTCTATCGTTTTATATGAATGTATTAGATTCTTATCCGCGTAAGGTGTTCACACAATATTGTTCCGTTATATCAATAGAGATTAAGAGCACGAGTTCAAAGATCCGGGCTCATTGTCGGTTTACTTTGATGTGGCTGCAAAAGACATCCATTCGAGTCTTGGACAATGCTTTAGGGATAATTTGCGGGGAAGCCACGTCGAGTGTAAATCCGGCCACTTGAGTTGACCGCAAATTTAACGGTAAGTTTGTATTAAGACGAAAAAATATATATAAGCCATAGTTATAGGGCTGATATTGCTTGGCGCTGTATGTTTGTTTGTCATGCCAAACATTTGGTCCTTTTTATCAAATGAATAAGGAATTGAGTTCACAATCGTGCCTAATTTTTGTAGAGAATGGATGTAAAAAAAAAACGTTCTTACTATGAAACCGGTTGCTTCATTTTCCCTTTTCAAGTAAATTTCATCATAGGAATTAAACCAATAAATAGTCTTGATAACCAAATTGGACTGAGTTTTGTACAATTAATGTGACTCATCAAAAAAGGTCAAGCAATAAAGAAGCCGACTCTGATACATTCGACTTATTAATTGAATATGATATTACCGAAGTGAAAACCAATTAAATGAGTCTATTCGATTAAATTGTAGACTACTACTTAAAGTGTCTACGTAAGAGAACTACGTTTATTTTTACGATAACACTGTGAAAAAAATGTGAACCGCCTTCGGAGAAAACCTTCGTAAAATATATAATATGGCTATATCACACCTTAAGTATAAAACTCATGTATTCTCATTAAAGAGTAAAAGTTCGTCTATCTGTGTATTCTTTCTAAAAATTACTTCACTAGCATGTTGCGTATACTTCAGGACGCTTCGGATCTTTATTCAGGATGGGTTGCTAGCGTCAAGAAGGGCCTTGATTTCGAACTGTTTTATAATGGTTTATTAACAATGCAACAATAAAAGTAAGGACCAGATCAAACAGACGCTGTGGTGGTGGCGGAAGCGAAGGGAAATGTTTGTGAATATCCATGTGTGTCCAACTCCTTACGACACATTTTTGCAAAGAATTATATCAGGCTAGCAAAGTCACGGCGACGTCCTAGTATCTGATATTGGTACAACTAGCTTTCAACTTGTAAATAGTTGCTTAATGAGCAGGGTATACAGATCTCACATATTCCAGCGGCGATCATTCATAGCATTAATTTCGATAATTCTGACGCCTCGGCATAGATACAGAAGCTGAGGCTTTTAGCTTATATCTCACTACTTAATTTATAAAGTGAGGGTTATTGACAAATGAACTGTCTTACTCCCAATCAATGGATATTTCCAATCTCGTTCGCCTGTAAAGGTGTGACTTAATATTTTTTTTGCCTCTGTTGTTTCAACCTGTCGTATATTTTTTGATAAGATCTTTGGACTAATTTCGAAGGTTTTGGTTTCTAATAATTAAGTTGTTTTGTTTAGTAAACACGAATGCTACGGAATCCCGTTTCATCATGTTTTTTTTTACCATGACTTGTAGTTTTGTTGGGTTATAAATGGCAGGTACGCATTGTGCTGATCAAATAGATTAGGTTTCTTCCAAATTAGTTAAATTTAGGATCTACGTGAATGAATGACTAAAGTTTACCTGGTAGTTATTGGCCATAAATTCCTCTATAAGCCGTCAAACCTCACCGATCGATACAATAGAATTACTCTAAGAAAACAAACAAAAACAAGATTTCTGAGTAATCCTCTTTGGCTTAAACTTGTACGTTACATATTTGTTTAAAATAAGCTCAGAATCAAATGCCGTCGCTTCCGGCTGACTGCGTCTTATATAATTGCTATGCCATTTATTTCCTTCCCCAAATTTGTTAAGCGAAAAAAATATGGTTTCTATTGTGTTTTGTTATAAATCTTTCTAATGGCACGAGCAGGCGTGATGTTCTGAATGATTTCATTATTGTTAAAGTGGTCCATGTCGCCAATGTTGTATTGTAGATTATTTATTGAGGTTGACCATGGTCACCTCGAACATTTCATTTGGGAGCTCGAGAGACACATTTTACTCAGTGTCCTTTATTTGCACAATGTTTTCAATTCAGTTGAATAGTGTTACGCAAATAGTCAGCACTTAAACATCCTTTATAATATCCACTTCCGATTCCTGTTGATTTTACAGATAACTGCTTTATCTAAAATCGCAGCGGGATCGTTTCCTTCCTATTGTTTGGTAATTTAACTAATAACTCAAAATTAGAAAAGGGGCTTGCTCGGTTTTGATCGTAACATCTATGGCACGAGATTTCAGTCCAAGCTTCTTCTGAATACTTTCATTGTGAAGCCAATTTTGTAGTAAAGATTTATTTGACCATCAACAACATAATATCTATATCATATGCAACCTTTGGCATTTTTGACGTTTGTATGCAAGCTGTAATAAATAATAACACTGAATTTGGAAATTAACAATTATCAAAATTACATTCCATGATCACGACCCAAAAATTTATATTGTTTTACTTTTTGATCACGATACCACAAAATGGTGTCTCCTCTCGCAAAATCTCTGTATAGAAAATACATGCGTTTTCTGATTATCCTAAACTTAGGTAACATTTCAAGAATCACAACATGAAGGCTTTCCTCCAACCTGCTTTATTTGCTAAATATACTGCATTAGAACGAGAGTTTGTCCGGATTTTATCTACAGCCAAATCAATTTCATACAATAGGTGTTAAAACAGGAAGGGCTCTGCAAAAAGCAGCATTCATCAATTTTCACGCTGTTTTGTATTTTGCCAAAATTAATTACGAGCAATGATTTGCTTTTAGTTTCACAATGCATGTTAGCAAGCTGCTTTGTGACGGAATATTGTTCAAAATTAGTTTTGTGGTTTGTGTAAAAAAAAAAACATTTCATGCTACTAGATAGATAAAGGTAAAGATAAAGGTTTAGAAAGATATTTTTCCGTTCTTAGTTAAGTATCAGTTGTGTGTCGTCAATTTAATTATTTTGGTGTTTAAAATTCACTGCAGAATTCCCGATAAAGGGTTGCAGGAAATCGTATGCAGTATAAAGACCTTCAGAATTTAACCCGAAATTATGGTTTTAATTTTGTATTTCACCTTAAAAATTTAGTAGATAATCTTCTTATCCTTTTCACCCTTACATCTTTTACTGGCGCCGACTAAATTAGAACTGCTAAACTTATAACGGTCACCGACAAATCCAACTGAAAAAATGGACCACAACGAGCCGTGTTCTATTGACCATGACGCAACAATTGTTTGAGACCCCTTGAGTCCTTGTTGACTTCGAAATAAAAAAAAACTAAGGTTCTTAAGTAGATCGAAGGGGTCTATTGTGAATATTGTGTAATGTAGCGCGACGGACAGGTCGCCGAAAAAGCTGCATCGAAACTACAAAGCGTGTCAAAGATGTTGCACGAGTGCTTTTTGGTACGACTGTATAAGCAGGTAGAACCCTTTTTGCACAATTCTGTAGTAGAAAAAAACTACCTTGTTGTCGCCACACTCTATAGATCAAACATGTCCAATTTCACGCCTGGTTGACCTGTGGATCCAAAGTACATGTGACTAATTCCCAATCAATACATTTCAAGATGAAATATCGTAGGCAAAACAAGCGGTGAGTAAAATTAAGCATGAAATATGCAGTCAAAAATTGCCGCAAAGGGAGTTTTTGTGGAATAAAGTACTTAACAAAATGATGACGTGCAAATATTTAAAAAGTTTGACCCTATCGAAACTTTTATATTCTCTGAACCAAGCAGTATATTTTACATGATTTATGTTTACTCTGAATACCTTACCACTTGATGTAACTATTCTTTACAATATTAGCCGACCGGCTGTAGAGAGAGATATGCTTGGAATTCATCGTCCTCGCATCGTATTCCTCAATACTGAGGATCGTGACTCCTTTCCCTATAGAATTTATCTGCGACGATGGAACGCCATCAAAATCTGTTGCTGCAGTTCACTACCTGATAAATGCAGAACGAGGAAATTCCTACAAAAACCAACTAATCATTGTAATTGCTCGTAGATTTATGATGTTGAAGTGGCAATTGGCAGGCCAAGGACCGATGATATTTAAGGTTGCAGTAAATTGTTTTGAAGAAAACCCAGCATTATTCTCGATGGTTTCTTTAGTGGCAGCCTATGTCCATCATTCGACTTCTACATAATTGATGATGATTAAGATGATGATACACTTATAAATACCAAACCTCAACTGATATTGATGGCAACAAAAGAGAGAAAATCTACCTATTTCCAATAAGAATACGATCAATCGAAACTAGATCATTGTGGTCCAATTATAACTTTTTGAACCGATTGTCCAAAATCAAAGTCTATTCGATTCAGAGCGAGACCAATCGGATCACAATAGCAGTATTATCGATATAGTCAAATAGCTATTTAGGTATTTCAATGGGGTTATTATCTAATTCTAGTGATAAATAACTTGTTAAGATGTGTAGGTAGATAAAAATAAGTTAAAATGACAGGTATATCTACGCATTTAATTTTCATCACTCATATTCTTCGAGTGGTTCGTTAACTCGAAAACTGTACTCTAAATGCGATTTATGACGCTATCTTAAGCTAGCATAAGTAAGTTTGAAAATAGAACGAGGCTCATGACATTCAATAAATAAAATACAATCTCCATGACAAATCCTTATTTCTATTTAAAATTGGAACTGGCTACAGTCTGATTGTGAAAATAAAATAAAACTAGGCGGTAAACTGGGAACGCATTTTTTTTGCAACAATCTGCCATGAAAGTTCTATTTAAGTATTCTACAAGACTTTTTGTATTTCCTCGCAATTTATCCCTTACGGCCCTTGTTAAACAATATGCTTTCGTTAACTTACCACGCTATGAGATAGCATATGCTTTAAAATCTTTCAGTTACCTAATATTTCAAAGGCCTAATATTTATTTGTTATCTTTCAAAAATATTATCAGATATTTATTTCAACGTGGGAAGAATTGATTTAAAATTGCATAAAAACCTAACTACCAACAAAAAAACGAGTATGAATCAATTCAAATCTTACATCCAAAAATTTTAAATTCAGAATGATCACTTCTCTGTTGCATTTATAATTTACATGTGAATAAAATATGTGCTAGAGCAGGCTCTTAAGTGAATTCGATGTTATCACTTGATAATTGAAAGTAAACTTACAAACAGACATACAAAACAATAACACAGTCACGACGTATGAACAAAGAGTGGACGAGAAGCGGAAGTCGTTTCTTTGTTTTTTTTTCCTTACATAGATCTGTTATTGAATACCGAGAAAGATTTATGAAAAGTGCTTATCAAGATTTTGGTCTGTTTGAATTATTCTCATTATTGCATAAATAAGTCTATATGTAATTATTTTATTTTATTTTATGTAATATATAAAACTTTTTAAGAAAATATAGAACTTGCTATGACCTATAACCAAATTAATATAGGCATGTAAAATCGGTTAGTGTTCCAATAAGCGGCGATGGGCTTGCAAATGCTAGTTCACATTCCACTTATATGGACATGAAATATAACGTTTAGACGTGTCCCTAACCATCACCTTAAGTCTCCAACATCAGTTCCGCAGATTTTATGTGCATGCCAAATGAATGGCATGCAAATAAAATCAAAAGTTTTCGAATAAAATAATTAAAATTTCGACTTATGTATATAAAGAAGATTAGTGTAATCGAACGCCTGCCCGCTGCATTAAAAATAAAATAATCTAAAAAAACTATTAACACTAGCTTCAATAATCGATGAGTTCGTAAATGAATACTTTCATGTTTCTTTTTTAATTTGTTAATTCGAAGCAATAGTCGAAGAATGCTGAATGCTCAGCGCCACCCTTAAAAAGCCTAATTTAATTTAACAGGTAGGGAGTTTCTTAATCATAGGCTTACTTTTAAATTATAGAGTACGATAATGGCTGCCGAGCAATCAGCAATTCTTCATTTTGGCTACTGTTTTTTATATCTATGAAAAACCTCTCTGCTCCAGATAGATACGGGTGCATGTGTTTTTTGCACGTGAGTTTTTTGATGTAAAAAATGCAAGTTTGTAAACTCAAATTCAATATCACAATTTTTTACTGTATTTTTGTGTATATGAAGCATGTGAAGAGGATAAATGAAGCTAAATAGATATGCTAGGATCGCAGAAAATGGAAAACCGCCACCTGTTTCCCAAAAACCGTTGGGAAACAGGTGTAAATGTAAGCTATGGTTTGTTATGTTCTTTTTTTTACAATAAATTTCCCATTATAACGAGAAACAAAATTGCAAACGAATACTTTCGAAGTCTCATCTTCATTACTATAATAGTATCGAATATCCACTAATACTTTCACAGCAGATTACTTATCATATAACTGGTAAATTTTTACAAAAATTACAGAGCGCTAGCTTGCTAGAAACCAATCAGATTAGATCCATCATTAAAATAGGATGACTCGCAGAACTTGAATATTATAAAACATGAGACGTTATGATCAAGGCAGCTCCCAAGCACGTAATCTCAAGTCTTTATACTTACGAGGCTTCGTCTCCAAATTACAGGGGTAACTTTAAAACTTAGCACTTGTTAGGTGTCAAAATTGCCATAATTTCCAAGCGGTGCTGCCCCTCACTTTAAGGAAGCCGACTTTTTGCCCGAACTAAAAATTTTCAAACTCAATATTTTTTTTAATGATTTGTGGCCGCAACCGATATCCCAAAATTGGATGATCGGAAACAAAATCGCTAAGATCGTGTGAAAATAATATTGGTAATTCTCGGCTACTTTACGAAGGGATTGGATTTTTATTGATAAAAAGTAGAAGGGGTCTGGTAGTAATGTGCGGTTGAGATGGCAGAAAAGTGTTATTCAGAACCTACGTGTGGTTTGAAACTTGTAATTCCAGCTTTGTATAAAGCTATGCATGTACAAAGCCTTTTTCACTTGAAAACAGGATCATGTGTACCATCGTTTGTGAGGTGTATTGTTTTCCGTGTAGAAATACCGTCATTCGAAATCTCTCATACAATGGGCAGATGACCATTTTAAGGAACTAAAGCCAAAATACTCGTCACTTAAAAGCCTTTTTTTGGCAAATAGGTTTTATTCGCAGTAGGAATAACATGTGTAATAATTCAGTATGTTACCAAGAATTTTGTTGTTTCCAAAACACCATATTACAAAATTTGCCACATTTTGATAGTAACATGATAATGATCACGCAACGAGTATTTATCTTTGTTATAAATCACTATCAAAGTAATTTAAAACGAGAAAATGATGTTCTTTTCTATGATAGTTTCAATAGTTGCCGTATAGTTCAAAAGTTTCATCTGTATATCATCATCAACCACTACATGTCCATTGTTAAATTTGCTAGATAGATTGCAAGGATAGATCATGCACCCATTTTTTGCATGCATTACTAATGTGATCGGTCTATCGTATCTAGGCCGTTTTACATAGCATTTTGTATCGTCTTCTTGCGTCTCTTACTTGCTTGAATCATTCAAGACAAGGTTGTAAGAATGAATCGTTATATCTAGATGCAATATTGCACAGGAAACTAGCCACTACCATGGCAGTGTTGTGGCTACTCCCCGAGGCCTGAGCTTCAATCGTAGTCGCAATCTCGGCGCAGTGTAATCTCGCAAATATTTATCGTGTGTCAATGAAATATGCCAAAAGCGTACGCTTATTATGGTTTTTACAAATGTGAGAGTGCTGCGGGCTTTGGAACGGCGCAGAGCATAAACTGTAAGCTTCGATAGGTTTTGAACTAAAAGATGGGTAGAACTGTATTGTAGAGGTACATCAGTTTTGCAAGAAACATGACAATAGAAACTAGTGGTTCAATGCGTTGCCTCATTACTGAAAATATTTATTTTAGACAACTCTTGGATGGACAGAAAAATTTAAGGTGAATAGGACATTATTTTGGGTATGTATGAAACATTTAAAGTTCTTATAATCCTGTCCGAGTAAACTTCGTAATTGCTGATTCAATTATCACGAAATTGGGGATAGATTCTAGACAGAAGCTAGTTTCTCATATTTTTTATATTTGTTAGGTACATATAGTTTTAAACATGAAAATAATACAGGGCAGGCGCGTTGAAGTCTTTTATATAGAAAGTACGATGATAAAATTGTTACTTTATACTTATGCGAACAGAGTCCATTTATACCATCCATGTCTGTCATAAGAAAGAATGAATGAATGAATGAAAATACTTTATTGTACACCTTAAGATACAAACAAAATAACCAGTAACACATTATGATAAAGGTACAATGGGTGGTCTTATTGCTTAAAAGCGATCTCTTCCAGACAATCTTTGGATGGAGAGGATTATATATGATTTTGAATTGAATTTGAAGGAATTTAAGTCGTAAGCCAAACTTTTTTGTACCTCTTGTAATTTCCCATGTTGTGTCTACATTTCTTACTCTTTTAAGATGAGCAGAAGCATAGATTTTGATTAAATAACTGGTAGTGCCAAGCATTTGTGACTGAATGAATGAAAATACTTTATTGTATATCTTATGAGAAAAACAATAACATATTAAGCTTCCAGGTGCAATTGGAATGGTCAACGCTTAAAAGCATTAATCTCTTCCAGACAACCTTTGGATGGAGAGGATTCTATGTGATTAAAAGTATTGGTCTTATATTTGTGTTATGGTATAAAACTATTTTGTATGATTAATGTCAAAGCTTGGCCAGACATAGTACATAGTACTTACTTACTTACTATCCTGGTGCATCGACCCTGAAGTGGATCCTGGCCTCTGACACAATAGAACGCCAATGGGCTCTGTCGTGCGCCGCTTTCATCCAGTCCAGTGTGAGGAATTGAAGTGAGCGAAGGTCTTTCTCCACTTCAACCTTCCATCTTTGACGACCGATGTGGTGCGGTGGGCGAAGGTCCGCCTGCGACACAGGAGGTTGCGGGTTCGATTCCCGCCCTGGGAAAAATGTTTGTACGATCTGCAAATATTTGTTCCGGGTGTTCTGGGTATTTTCTATGTATAATAAAAAAATATCTATCTATGTAATGTATTGTATTAAGTATATCAGTCATCTAGTACCCATAACACAAGCTCTGCTTAGCTTATGGCTAGATGATGCTGTGTGGATTGTCCAGCATTATTTATTATTTATTATTATTTATTATCTGTATCTGGGACAGCCGACTGGTCGACGGCCGACCGGCACATCTTGGAACGTACGTCGTGCTGCTCGATCTTCTCCCATTCGAAGCACATGGCCGAACCAACGCAGTCTGTAAGCTTTGGTTTTGCCAATAATATTGGGCTCGGCCATTAGTACGACGATCATCCGGTTTTTTCTACACCACCAAGTGCCATCTTCACGTGAAGATGGCAGAAATAGCAACACTGGCTAAATTTAGGCCCAGAACTGGAAAGATAATCAGAGTACACCTCCAAGATTGATCGACGTCATTGTTAAGACCATGGGTCGTACGTAGATTAGATTGGCACAGTATCGGGAGGAGTGATTTAAACTTAGAGTGGCCTAAACCCAGCAGTATAGCCCTCTACTGACACGGGCTGAAAATGATGATGATAATGTGAAAGCTGTTCGCTTCTCACTTGGGCCCTCTTTACTCTCGTTAGTGAGGAGTTACAGCGCATTGTCTGACACAATGGAAGGAGGAGCTGCCTCCGGCATCATCCTCTCTAAGCAACATCTGACGTTACGGTTTCACAGATTTTTCGGGAATCGCGAATGTATGTAAATTGGTTTTGGTAGCAGATGCTTCAGAAAGCATCAATCTTGAAGTTATGGAAAGGATAAAGTTTGTTTTCAACTTTCAATTGCTATGTTCTTTGAAAACTCGAATGGAGAAGAATATAATTTATTTTCTACTAGCTACTGTCCATGGCTTCGCTCGCTGTATATTTGAATGTAGGACATACCTACATTCAAATATACAAACATTATCTCTTCATAATATATGTATAGGAAAACCATTGAAAGAATAATACAACTACTTAGAAATATACTAATTAAAGACCGGTTTAAAAGTTTTACTGATAACTCAACTAATCCAGATTACAGCAGGAGAGAAGTTTCTCCAAAATGCTGGCTACATTTCCGTGCTGATTGGCAATGCCAATGCGTTAACACAGAAACTTATTAACTTAAAATTTGTTGAAGTTCCAGTTCTGAAATTCAGTAAATACGCGAATATATGAAATAACCAAATAAATCTTTTAAAATTTCTGCTTTTTTGGCTGAACTGTCTTCAGTACTGTTGTCGCAAACTGTCCTTTCATCTCCCACGGTGTGCGTGCAACCGATACGCTTGTGATCATACTCGTATCAATGCGCATGATCAGTTAGGCATCTCTTTGTACCGGCGCGTGAGTCGGTCGGTCCAGTTCCAATCCTAGCCTTATCGATTGAATACACGCTATCTTGATTGGAGAAACTATGATTAAAATATTTAGTTTTTTTTTTAATTATATGTCAAAGTATTGAACTCCTGATGCCTCAATACTATTTTTGAGGATCGATTTGATTTTTGTATTTAAGATCTCTTGACTAGCAAGATACTCGTAAAACCAGGTATTTAAAACCGATATTGTAAAAACGGGAAATTTCAGGTACTGCACTATCGGTGAAGGCACTGACTAAGTTTCGACTTATTCCGAGAGTCTTCATCAGGGTGAGTGATCGCGACACTCTCGCTCCGCGGTGCGTTATGTTTTTAGAATAAAATTAATAACCGACTTTAATTTGGTGTTATGAAAACTGACAATATTTTTTATGCGGGTCTGAACCTAGTCTATTCCCTGTCGAGCAAACACCATTAAAATAGGAACAAGCATCAGATAATTATCGACGTACATACGCATAAAAATAAAACCATGACCCCCAAAAGGAGAACCTCCTGATTTGAAGGCGGTTAATACTACTTGCTAAATCGCAGGCATGTGTCAAATGTTATGTTTAGACGTGCTTCTGACAACCCCCTGATGTATCTGAGACTGTTGATCATGGGGATACAGTCGTGTGCGTGTATGGTTTATTTTTTAATAAATCTTTATTAAAAAACTACGTAAATTCAATTTTAGTTCGTTATTTTACACACAATTGTATTACAGGTAGGGTATATCTGTATTTATTGTATTATTGATTTATTCGGTCACAAATAAATAGTTGGCAAAGCCCATTATCCCAATAGCTTCAAACTCGCCTATCATCGCCATATCAAATTGCATTACCGAGAAAAACAATATCGGGCCTCGATCCGATCTTTGCCCTAGATGGTATGACGGCAACAGGTCTTCAAGACTCGTTTAATGGTCATAATTGGTACAGGGGAGGCAAAGTTACTCATTAGAAAATATTTTTGAGCTCAGAGCTTTCCTTGAAGTTTGTATCCAAGCCTTTGAATACTTACAACACTGGGTGTACAAAAAAGAACAAGTAGGTTTTACTTATCAAATAAGCCAACCTACTTACAGTTCATCTAAATTCCCACGAGTGATTTGATTGGTCGTTGATCGAATACATTGATCAAAAGCTGCGCTTGCATATCTGTCATTGCATCTTTGTCACTGGCGCGGATCGGACGTGCCGACACTCGTGCCGCGGCAATTAATGCGACCGATGATCATCAATAAACATATTTATCACTTCATCGCCTTACGTATTTAAAACAGGGGTACCTATAAGTATGTATGTAGTATGATACAGCTACTTTTGTCACGCGAATCTTGGGACACGCCAACGTAGTGTCTTATACATGTTTATTTTCTTTACCAATGTAAAGTAGCTAAAAAAATAAAAGATAAAGTTTTTATGATATATTAGTACCAAGATCCATGCTTAAAAATCCGACTGGAAGCCATCGTAAGTCTCTATACAAAATAGTAATCATTACGTTTCGAATAGTTTCAAGTATGTCTTCGTAATTAAGAACAAAACGTGTTTTAGACTAGTTATAATCTATAGACGATTCGATACAGTTTTTTCCTCGATGTTAAATGCTGTCTTTGCAATATAAGGTAAGGATATTTGGTATGCAACCTACGATTTTTATATTCACTATACGTTTCGAATACTATGCGATAGTATTGTAAGATACCTTAGCCTTTTAAAAGTATAACGTTTTTTGAATGTTTTGAATGTATTGGTTAAAAATGAGAGAATTAAAAAAAACTGTGTGTCTTTGTGACAAGGAAAAGTTTTATAAATTCTATTCAAACAGAATGAAGCCTTATTTTCTCCAAAAATGTTTGTGAAAATATCATAATAAAATGTTATGGATCTGAAGTTATTTGTTTTATTTAAATTTTAATAAGAGATTTAATAGAAAAAGGGAGAATTTCCTGTTTACATCTTAGTGCCGTGAGATGGCACTTTGGTTCCGGGATAAGATAATAATGCATTGTCTATTCATATTGTAAAAACGGGAATTTTCACGTACCGCACTATCGGTGAAGGCACCGACTAAGTTTCGACTCATTCCGAGAGTCTTCATTAGGGAGGGACAGCGTCGCGATCACTTACCGTTTTTACAATATGAATAGTCAAGTTCACAATAGTTTTTGGAGACTGCATTTGCTGTTATTCGTAATATCTTACTAGAACACAAATAATCTGATAAGACAGCCATGACTGTAAAAACCTACAATCGACTCTTTAAAAACATTGTCCGACTATATAACCACTCTACTCTACACACAGTAGCATACCAAAAATGGAATTGGAATTGCCACCACTTTTGTTATAAAATAGATTGTCAGGAATCGATCTTGGCATTACGTTCAAGGCTATTTTTGTTGAAATACTTTACAGATCTTTATAGGTTAATAAACAAACGTTGTTTATTGAGAAAGTGAAATACAGAATGAGAAAAAAATACATAGAACTGGGGCATGCAACAAATAAATTTGTTCTTTAGACTTTGTTTTTTTTTGTTGAAAATTTCCGCCAGTTTTTATCATGTCATTAACGTTTCATTTTATTTTTTGTATGTTGGTAAAACACGTAATACCAAAGATTTTTTATTCAATATCCTATTACTATTATAAACGTGAAAGATTGTGAGGATGGATGTTTGTTACTCTTTCACGCAAAAACGACTGAACGGATTTTGATGAAACTTTACAGTAATATAGCTTATACATCAGAATAACACATAGGCTTATTTTTATCCTGGTACCACGCGGGCGAAGCCATGGGCAGAAGCTAGTTTTTTAAAAAGTATTATAATCGTTTGGGGTTTTCATCACATATAACAAAAAATACCTATTACAGAAAACTAATTTGTGCGACAAAAGCGATCCTAGTTCTATCAGTTTTTGCACTACTTAATGCTGTTACGTGGTGGTGTCGACAACGTACACGTACCCGGATACGTTGGAGTGCACTTTGGCTGGTGGAGCCAAGTCCACGTCACGGTGCCACTGCCTCCTCTGGCAGGTGCAGAGGAGGCAGTGGCACCGCGCCGGTGGCTCGTGCTGTTTGGCCTCCTGGCCTACTCACTGTGACTGGTGCCGCTGACCCAACACGCTCTCGCTTAATCAACCTATTCAACCCATTTATAACTATTAATCTACGAACAATATTTTGTCTGTATTTTTTTATTTAGTCGTCAACTTTTTATTTTTAATGTCTTGTTTATATAATAAGTTACTGATTTTTTACTTTTGGGCGATTTGGAAGAATCTGTAAGCGCGTGTTTTTTTTTTTAATCCTACTAATATAATAAATGCGAAAGTCTGTGTGTGTGAATGTTTGTTACCACGTATCTCCGTAACTACTAAACCGATTTTGATAAAATTTGGAAAGTAGATAGTTTAGATTCTGGAATAACACATAGGCTAATCTTATTTTCGAAAATCAACCCCTAAGGGGGTTAAATAGTGTGGTAAAGTTTCTATGGAAAATTTTATTCCTTGGTTTGATTCGCTCAAAACTCGGTACAAATAAACTTTAAAATAAATAATGAAACATGTATATTTTATTTTTTCAAAACGACCCTTTGCGGGTATGTAATTGAGTTCTAAACTTTGTATGGAAAAATGTAAGCCTTGGTTCGGATTCACTCAAAAGTTGGTTGACATAGTTTAAAGCCTGGAGACGGTCATACCCTACTTTTATTAACATACCACGCGGGCGAAGCCGCGGGTAGAAACTAGTATATAAATAAATATCAATAATATCTAGTTAGGTCATGGTAAAAGTTCTTTTTTTTATTGTATTATAGTAGCCGTATTTTATTTTTATTATTTCGTGTGGTACAATAGTATAAAACACATACTAACGACTTTTAATCTCGTTGACACCCTCAGATCTACATTCAGTTCGTAGATCCACGAAGATAGTAAGTAGGTACGTAAGACGGGGTATACGTAAGAATGTAAGTAGGGGGGTACGTATAAAGAATTTATCTATCCTTACGTGCGTAGCTGTCTATTTTCTGTTACGACCAAATACCTCCACGTCCCATCCCAGTTTGGATCGTACAAAAACGTTTTTCTTTCCTATTATAATTCCATAGAATCAAACTGTTCCCACAGATAAAGAATGAGTAGCTGTAATTATTGGTTAGTAATTAACACGGCAAGCGAGTGCCCGTGGTCATTCACTTCGCCACGCGACCTCCCAAGGACGCCCTTGTTGAGCTTCTCTCTAGATGCTTTTTTTATCTCATTTGGTTTAACAATATTCTTGAGGCTTTTTTCATTCACACTACCTTACTTGGTGACAGGTGATATGACTGAATGTGCGTGTAGATCGTTCACTTTTGCTCTGAGAAGATGTTGAACTGGTTTGGTAAATCAAAATCAATGAAAATATGTGTCTGAAATTTTAAATATGTATTTGCGTATTTAGGTATCCTGAATATCACCTTTAACCTATTTATCCTACTAATATTATAAACGCGAAAGTTTGTGAGGATGAAAGAAGGAAGAAAGAAAGAAAATATATTTATTTGACACACACAATACAGAGAAGATACAGGCAGAAGGTACAAAGAAAGAAAGCAGATTATTCCTCTCCGCTACGCGTGGGCCAAATAGGTCCTGTCTTAGCATAATAAGCAACTCCTCATTACCAGGGTGTGAAGGATGGACGTTCGTTACTCTTTCACGCAAAAACTACTGAACGGATTTTGATGAAACTTTACTGTATATCACAGTAAAGTTACACAGTAAGTTATCACAGTAGCTTATTCATCAAAATAACACATAGGTTACTTTCATCCGGGTACCACCGGATGAAGTCGTGGGCAGAAGCTAGTATGTCATAAATTAAACTATACTAATATTAAAGAGGTAAAATTTGTAAGTTGGGATGAAAAAAGTAGAATGGACAATATTTAGAATGGACCATAAGAGTGGATATAGACTGAACATTGTCCCGCTAAAATAAAAGGGCTTCTCTGATGAACAATTTTGGCAACGTAAGTCGACAAAAACACGGTCACAAAACAAACAACAAAACGGACACGAAAAAAGTATGTATTTCTTACAAATGCTGCCTGAACGGTTAGAAACTTTTCGATAACATGGGCTACTTTTATCCGGCTTACAAGCAGCTAGTCCTAAATAAACTCTATAAACGATACTGTCTGCAAAAGTATAAAACATCTACGAAATGCAGTGTGCCTATATTATATTATTTAAAAAAAATGCTTGTTGAGATTTTCAGTTTCAAAATTAATTTTACATTGATACAAACAATCTCATAATAAAAGGTGAAGATATAAATATAAATAACTCTAAATACTTACCCTACATAGCCATATTTGAAAAAAAGACAATCCAGTGTGAAAAATCTTTAGCAATCAGATTTACCAGCTCCCTTTTATTTTGAGGCAAAATACGAGCAGTGGACGTATTTCAGATGATTATGACAATGAATCCGAACAAAGTCACTTTGAAAATCACCACACAGTTACTTGCTAGTTCTGTTTGTGTAGAATTAGTAATCGGTTAAAGTGAATAACAAAAAAACAAACAGACAGACAGACATATCATTTATTTGCCACCACAATACACACAATATAAATTAACAATTTTGAAATGAAAATTAAATAAGACACAACAAAAACAAAGGGACAATACGTTGAAAAATTGAATGTATGTATATAAAAAAAAGTAGGTGACCAATGTGTGCTGCAGTAGCAAATTGGCCTATAATGCCGACTGTTGTAAACAGAAGGCGCACGCCAAATAAACAAACACGCTCACTACATACTATACTATACATACCATACTCCCCATAATGAACATCTTTTGATACATACTTAGTGCGTAGATCTTTGAGGATACCAAATAGGGAGTAATCAGAGGCACATCAAAACAATGTGTTTGGCACATGTCTGCGTTTTGCAAGTTATAAGCATTCCAAATGACAGGTTGCAAGCCCATGAATTTTTAAAATAAATATATAAATTACGTATGGAGTTGGTAATTAAACTGAAATAATTATAGTAATTGAAATGGTGGACATAGACTGCAACGCACCATCTGCTAAATATTTAATGTTTTTTTCAGAATAAACCTAAAGTAAGTATCGAGTAGCCATGCAGGTTTTTCAATAAATCAGCTTATTAAACTTCTTTCGCCTATTTTCTATTGATTGTGCCCAACATATTCTATATACCAGTTTTATAAACAATTAGTTCATAAGTTTTAGCAGGTGCATCTCCATAAGCCTACAAGTTAATTGTGAAACGAGTGAGTGGATACGCAAAAACAACACCAATATATGGAGCTAATGATAGTCTATTCTGTTTAGATATTGCATGCCTATAGGCTGTTGCATACGGTCCGAGTTTTCTGCAACGACAACAATGTTTTGAAAACGGCTAGTTCTTGAGTACGATTTTTTTATTATTTTACATTAAACTAGCTGCGCCCTGCGGTTTCACCCGCGTAAGTTTCGATTCCGTGGGAATATCGGCGATCTTATTAAATTTTAGAACACAAAAGCTGCTATTGTGACTTAACTATGATAATAAGATTTATTCCCTCGCGGACTTTTTTGTAGGTAATAATGAGTACTTTAATCATGTAATACATCATTTTTATGTATCATCGATAGTTTTCTCAGCGCACGCCAAATAATAAATTTTATAGGCATAATTTTGCTACTTTGGGTTACATTATTGCAATTTTCTTAAGGATCTCTATTTTTTTTAAATAAATTATAGTCTTTGTTACTTCCTGATAATTTAACTTTCATTTGGTGAAAAAATGTTTAAAATCGGTTCACTAGTTTCGGAGCCTATTCGATACAAACAAACAAAAAAATCTTTCCTCTTTATAATATTCGCGCAACATGGTTGAAAAAGGTGTAGGTTATTAACGAAAACAGCAGATTCTTGACGCATCATCTGAAAGTGCGTTTAAAATCGCGCTGCGTTTCAATCAAAATATTGACTTCTATTTTCATGACACATGCTGGAGCTTGGTTATGATTGGAAAATAGGAAAGCGCATCATCTGAAAGTGCGTTTAAAATCGCGCCGCGTTTCAATCAAAATATTGACTTCTATTTTCATGACAAATGCTGGTTATGATTGGAAAATAGGAAAGTTAATTATTTATAAGGATCTAATGTGGTTTAAGAGAAGGCAAAAAGCGTGCAAGCGTAAACTAAAACGGCTCGGCGAATGTTCTCTGACTAAATTGGGAACGTTCTGGAAGAAAGGTCAAGAGTACCCAAAACCGACAAGTTTGTAAAAATAATGCGATGAGGATGAATGAGGCTAAAGAGATATGCCAGGGTCTGGAAACTGGAGATCTCTGCCTCCGTCTAACCCTCAGGGAAACAGGCTAGGCGTAACTATATGTATGTATATACTATATGTAACTATGTGTACGTATGATGCGAACAGTGCGGTTTCGTGTATAGCAAGCCTACGATATCCCTTTTATTTTGAAGCAGTATAATCTAACATGAACGGACGCAAATAATTACGCTTGAGAAGATACAAAAATTAATACCGTTTATAGGCTTGATAATTGTTTCATTCTCATAGTTTTCGCCAAACGTAGCTCTTATATATTGAGCATAAGAGGTGGTTTCTCCTTGTATCACGGGCCACAGTTCTTGGTCCTATAAAAACCTACTCTCACCAATTAATACGCACAAGCGAATCCATCGCTGTGAGAAACAAGAAAGAGTTGCTGCATCACTCCCTAATGATAGACAGCGCAACTCAGCTCGTACTTACCAAAATTCAATTTGTAACGGACGAAATCATTACAAACCCTTCTCAATACGAGTCTGTACCTATCTAGGTTTATTGTGCTACAAAAGTAGAACATCAACGATTCCCCACCAGCCGGTGCTGCGACAAGTGCCACCAGCATCGAACAGCAAGCGCACATTGTGGAGGCGATCAGCAACTGGTTTTCCAAATACATACACATCATATTTTTTTAATAATAAATAAATAATGCTGGACATTTTTCACAGAGCATATTCTAGCCCTAAACTAAGCAGAGCTTGCGTTATGGGAACTCCATGACGGATATACTAACTATTTAATATATTTTTTTGTAAATACATATATATAATGCATAGAAAATACCCAGACCCGAGACAGATATTTGTATATAGAAACATTTGTCCCGTGGCTGTAATCGAACCAGCAACCTTCTGCATCTTAGGCGGTCCTTCGCCCATTGCGCCATGTTTGTCTATATTGTTAGCTGGAGGACACCCTTATATCATACATAAGACTACAGTGATTATAATCAAAAATTAACAAAGTTAATCGACCCAATGTTACCTGGGTACAGTCTGTATCTCAAAATATTGATAAACACCAAATAATAAACATTTGGATACATGTACTTAACATGTATCCAATTTTAGCTTGTCATTTCATCACATCACAAGAAATATGAATGAAAACTTGATATCGGGTTAAATTATCTATGAAGTTTGCAAAAAATAAGCTAAATCTACCTAATTATATGCAAAAATTAACTAGATATCTGTTGTTCGATAAATATCTTAATAACACTCAATACTGGTTCCCTTTCAATTAGAAATATAATCTATAACATCCTGTTCTAGTTTGATTGCTGTCATTTTACCCGCGATGTAAGGAGACTGTATGATTATTTATGCGTTTACCGTAAGCGTTTGTTTGCTTGTGGTTACCATTTATCTCTGAAACGGCATAACCGATTTAAATGCGGTATTACGATCGATTTGTATACTTTCAAGGCAATCCTTGACAAAATCCTTGGATAGGATTGATTGGCACTCACAGGAGACATTGCAATAGGTGATGGAAAAAAGTAGGGGTTTTAAAATCCTGTGAATGAATGAATGAAAATACTGTACACCTTATGATATAAACAAAATAAACAATAACACATTAATTTAAAGGGACAATGGACCTTATTGCTTAAAAGCGTCTCTCTTCCAGACAACCTTTGGATAGAGAGGGTAATATGTAATTTTGAAGTGACCGAGGGTGTACTTCAATATTTGTGAAGTAAAATAAATTCAAATAATTATCTATCTTTTAGAAATGCGTCCTGTCTTTATTTGATGACCTCTGTGGTGCAGTGGGCGAAGGTCCGCCGGAAACGCAGAAGGTTGCGGGTTCGATTCCCGCCGTGGGAGAAATGTTTGTAAGATCTACAAATATTTGTTTCGGGTCTGGGTGTTTTTTATGTATAATATGTATGTATTCACAAAAAAGTATATAAGTAGTATATCAGTCATGTAGTTCCCATAGTACAAGTTCTGCTTAGTTTGGGGCTAGATGATGCTGTGTGAAAAATGTCAGCAATATTTATTTTATTATTTATGTCTCGAAATTAAATCATACAAATGAATGTTGCATGGCAAATGCTTCATTATGAATCAAGGTTTTATTAATCGTCATTCTATTACATTTTACCATTAACGTAAGAAATCTGTATATTCGTTTTCCATAAGAGGAAAATATCTCTTATCTATTTATCGGCTAGTAAATCACATAGAGTTCCAATAAGCATTATGCTTGCACTCTGTCTCCAGCATACTTAGCAAGAAGACCCAAGATGACGGTTTTATCTACCACCGAGAAGACAAACTTATTTTGTCCCTCTCTTTTATTTGACAGAATAGGCGACCGAAATAGGTGATCATGCTAAGCGGGCTGGAATGTTCGCTAGTTGTACAACGTGGGCTTGTGCCCGTATGCGTATGTATGTGAGGATGCCCATCATGGCGAATAAAGTCGTGAACATATTTTTTTTGTATTAATGAAGCGGTTTTTTTTAATTGAATTGTATGTCTTCAAGGATGGTTCTTCGATTAGGTGTTTACCACAAACGCTTTAAGAAAGGTTATATGAATGTCAAATTGCAATATTCAGCCTCGATGATATATTTGATATATGTTATAAATATCAAATATAATATCGCAGCTTAATAAACTGGTTGAAAATAATTTGCATGTAGATGGCGCTTCAACTAATAGATGTCTAAGCGACAGCTGCCAACTGGTTCGGTTTAGCATAGCCAACCGCAACCACTATCCACCTCACACATGAAGCTAGTTTTAAGGGTATGGAGAGGACTTTCATCTTCGATATTTTTTATTGGTTACATCTTAAGAGGTGGGTCCCAAACTAGGACAAGAACTATGTGTACATTGGTACCGTAATTCTCAGACCCGGACAAATATCAGCAGAACATAAACATTTTCCCCGCAGCGGAGCTCGCCGCGATCGATGTTAATCGATCGCGGCATGGCAAAAATAAAAAAACTTTGCTACATTTGGATACTCCACAGTTTTTTCAATCCGCCAGGACTAGATCCTAACATTACAGCTTCTATTTTTTATTTTTAAATGGGAATAAGGCAAGGGGTCTGTAGGTGAGGCAGTAAGTGGTTTGCGGAATCCTAATACATGCAGGTAGGCTTAGAAATGTCATGCTATAGGGTGTTTAAAAGATGGGAATTAGTAGATACATTATAAAATGAAATTGAATGGGAGAGCTTTGTTTTGTCCTACCTTGATTTCTTCCCAGATCGGGCAACATAAATTTTATATTCGACAAATCTATGCATGTCTATCATCTAAATCTATCATCTATGCAAACATTGCGGGGAAACCATCGGTTAGAGTTCCAATAAGCGGCGATGGGCTTCGCAACTTTTCATGTAGAATGCTCACTATATGCTAAATACGGCCTTTGCCTAATGTAATGTAACTCGTCTCTGACAACTTGGTATTCTCAAAGATGTCAATGATTAAGAATACACTAGTCTGCGTGTTTATTTTGTTATTTGAATTGAAGTGGTCTTTGCGACAACTTCAAAGACTTTCGATTTTCTAAAACTATTTTCGAAACTTGATCAAAATTATTTTAAAAGCTCTTTCAGTCAATTGATAACTGTTTAGTTTTTCGTGTGTGGTCATAAATATCACAAACGTTTTAGCGTTTTGTTTTTTAAACTCTTCATCATTATCCACTTGATTAGGGATAAGAATCAGATTTAAAGACGGACTGGGACGTCTACAGAGGTCTAGCAACCCCATTATACCCGCATTTAATGTCATTTCTAATGTGCTGCTATAAAAACGGCTTGCTCGATTTCTATGTGATCATAAGGTAAAAATAGATTTTATTTACAGCAACCCGCTGTGACTAATTAGACGCCTATGATGCATTTAAAAGTTTTATTCGAATATAATTTTATTAATATTCATAAAATTCCTACATATTTCATACACCAGCTATTGCCAATTTATTTGTCAATTATTTTACTTTGATGGATTTCAAAAATAAATATGAATATAGATTTTAGTCACAGAAAATCGCGATACAAAAACTGATAGACCATTTTTAAAACACTACAAACAATATAACGACTGTAATCTCCATTATGAAGATCCTTAGATCCATACACAGTTATACAGTTCAGTGAAGATACTAAGAGGGTAGTCAGAGACACGTCTGATTATTATATTTAGCACATGTCCGCGTTGCGTAAATAGTTCGCCACCGTTATTGGATTTCGTTATAGTATCACTAGACTATATTATTTTCGTATCGTTCCCGCACTTTATAGTGTAATAGATCTCCTGATATCGGTTATACCCTGGCCATAAACAGGGTATTTGCATGCATGCCAGATAAAAACACCTAGATCATAGACAAAACATGCTTGACTAATTTCAAACGCGTTTTATTCTCCGCTAAGTAATGTTAATCGTGCCCATTACCTTTTCTATATATAGCGGGATTTTTATTTTGATGAAGAAAGTGATGTGTCCTTTTATGTACCTCTACATACTGAATTAGTGGTTAATTTTAATTCAGTGTAATATAACACTTTACTGATAATAATTTTGTAAACTCTGGATTTTATTTACAACCTATTGAAAGTAAGATATTAGAAGACGTGGTGATGACAGGTGGAGCATGACAACGATAATGGTGAACGAGGAGTGGATATAGAAACATTGGACGTCCGGCAGCGAGATGGGCAGACGGCATAGTCAACGTCGCGGGCCGTGGATGGTTTAGACTGGCGCAGGATCGTGGTGGATGGCACAAATTGAGGGAGGCCTATACCCAGCAGTGGGTGAAGTCGGGCTGTGGATGATGATGATGATGATGAAAGTAAGAGAATATTCAAACTGACGCGGCGGCGATGGCGATTTCAATAACGATCAATATATTCATGCAAACTATGTCAACCACTTTTTTAGCCACGCCACCGAAATGTCACCGCATTATTTTAATCGGGCCTAAAGTAGTTTAAAATTTATAAAGAAAAATCTGCCATAAATAGATTTTTATGAAAATATTGATTGAGATTCTTACCGTTGACTTGTACAAAATAAATAAATATAAAGAATAAATAATTTTGGACATTTTTCACATGCATCATCTAGCCTCAAACTAAGCAGAGCTTGTATTATGGGAACTAAATGATTGATATACTACTAATATACTTTTTTTTGTAAATACATACAAATTATACATAGAAAACACCCAGACGCGAGAGAAACATTTGCAGATATTTGTCCCGAAGCGGGAATCGAACTCGCAACCTTCTGAGGGCCTTCGCCTAATATATTATGAATAAATCAATAAAGGTGGTTATATTTTTTAATTAAATCAAACTAGGTTTCTCAAAACCCAAGATCGTAGATTTATTATCTAGGAAATACGCAACGTTGAATGTCAATAAACAAAACCGTTCCAACATGAATGATAATTTCAGCACATATCTATTTATAGATACTCGTACCTAACTTTAGTGGTTTTTTTTCAGCTGCCCCATTTTTTACAACCTGCATCCCATCAATATATCAAACAGCAGAGTAAAAGATCTCTTTTATTCTCAAAATTAAGTTAGTAAAGGAGGTTTGTTTAAAGCATTAGACTGTTTTAAGATCTTATCTTAAATGTTTGGTGTCAAAATTCTCGCATCATGCCGCATGCATTAAGATAGATCGATAGAGATTTGAGTTCTTTGTTCGGCAACATATTCGTAAACAAGAATAGCGGGAGCCCTCATAAATATATTTTTAATAAAAACGACGTTTAAAAAAATCTTTGCGCTATAATGGACATTGGATTGTTCCTTGATTGGTGTTCCTGAACATGTATATGTCGGCGCAAAGACGTTATAATGCTTCTACAATGAGTCATCAGCGCAGAACCACGAGTTATTTAACAAATCATCACTTAGATAATCAAATTACAGTGTACAGTTGTTATTTTTACCATGTTTACCTTCAAAAACCATTTGTTAACTTAAATGATTGTAAAATGTAGAAATTCAAAAGCTTGCAAGTAATTTAAACTTGTTCGAACAAGTTGCTTGCTTGAGTTTGTGTTTTTGCATAAATACGGGCGACGGACCGAGTACGATTAATTACCGCTCGTGCCATCGGACCGTGCAGACTTTTAAAGCCTCTTAAAGAATAAATTAGAAGAACATCTCCTGGAGCTTACTTTCGTCATCAACTATGAGCGACAAGCACGCTGGTGATAGTAGTGGTGGATGGTCGGCATTGCTGACGTCATACTTTTCTAAAAACCACCTTGGAGCACCTGCACCGTCATATAAAATGCCGAAGCGGAATCATTCTACACACAAATATTTTCGCAATTTTCGGTAGATGACGATTTCGGATATCTTCGTTGAATATAATAATAAAAAACCCGATTTCCTCACGTGCTTACGTTATTCCGCTCACTCTCGATGACCCTCTTTCGAATGAAAAACAAAAGTAAAATAGCCCACAAAAAATGTTAAGGCCAGTCGTGATACCATAAGATGATGTTTTTGAAGTTTAAATAAATAAAATGGATCATTTCCTATACAACAACAACAGAATCATCAAAATCGGTTAACAATTTGGCGAAGATATAAAGTAACAAACAATAAAAAATGCAACTGAAATGAGAACATTCTTCTTTTTTGAAAGTGGAAAAATGCCAAAATAAAATAATTGAAATGTAAACAAATCTCCTGAGACGCAGAAGGTTACGGGTTCGATTCCCACCGCGAGACAAATGTTGTTTTGCAATATATATGTATTTAAACAAAAGTATTTATGTAGTATATCAGTCATATAGTTCCCATAACACAAGCTGCTTACTTTGGGGCTAGATGATGCTGTGTGGAAAAAAAAGTCCAGCATTATTTATTTATTTAAATAACTATAGAGTTATGTAGTTACTATAGAGTCCCATGATTGTTTTTAATTATTTTTTTCGTTTCATACGTAGTCATTTATAATTTTCGCTTACACTCATTTTCCGCATGTCAGAACTAACAAGCAAGAAACCTCGCGTCAAAGTTGCTTCTAGTGTGTCATTACGTGAACCAGACATAAGTATGTAGATTTGTTTGTTTGTTTTATAAATAAGCAGCTCTATTTGCATAGCCGATTCAGGATGTCAAGGGGGGTTATTTTGTGTAAAAGAAAACATCTTGGTTTTCATAAATACTGTCTTTAGCGTTCGAAATGCCGATGACTTGTGCAGAGGTGGCATTTAGCACTAGACACGCGATGTAACTATTTTTACTCTAGGTTACAAAGTAGGGTTCTAATACGAAGGAAAATAATTACGTGAACATGACGTGAACCAGACATAAGTATGTAGATTTGTTTGTTTGTTTTATAAATAAGCAGCTCTATTTGCATAGCCGATTCAGGATGTCAAGGGGGGTTATTTTGTGTAAAAGAAAACATCTTGGTTTTCATAAATACTGTCTTTAGCGTTCGAAATGGCGATGACTTGTGCAGAGGTGGCATTTAGCACTAGACACGCGATGTAACTATTTTTACCCTAGGTTACAAAGTAGGGTTCTAATACGAAGGAAAATAATTACGTGAACATGACGTGAACCAGACATAAGTATGTAGATTTGTTTGTTTGTTTTATAAATAAGCAGCTCTATTTGCATAGCCGATTCAGGATGTCAAGGGGGGTTATTTTGTGTAAAAGAAAATATCTTGGTTTTCATAAATACTGTCTTTAGCGTTCGAAATGGCGATGACTTGTGCAGAGGTGGCATTTAGCACTAGACACGCGATGTAACTATTTTTACCCTAGGTTACAAAGTAGGTTTCTAATACGAAGGAAAATAATTATCATCATCATTGAATGAATGAATGAAAACACTTTATTGTACACCATAAGAAAATAGAAATAACAAAACTTAAAAAAAAAACCTCAAAGTACAATGGGCGGTCTTATCGCTTAGAAGCGATCTCTTCCAGACAACTTTTGGATGGAGATGATTTAATGAGATTGTAATAATGGCTGGGGGTGTACTAATGTAAAGCATTAGTGATTTGGAAAGTCTGCAAGTAGTTTTATATTATACTAACAAATAGGTAATAAATAAAATACATAAAGTACCTAGTATAAAAAAATATATAGTTACATATATACATACAACATAAATAAAAACTTTATAAAATTAAATTGATAGTTATTTTCTATATAGCTATTTACGAATATATGTTATGTATGCAATTTAGACTATATATGCAATATATGCTATACTAGCTTCTGCCCACGGCTTCGTCCGTGGTACCCGGATAAAAAGTAGCCTATGTATTATTGTGATGTATAAGCTATATTACTGTAAAGTTTCATCAAAATCCGTTCTGTAGTTTTTGCGTGAAAGAGTAACAAACATTTATCCTTCCAAACTTTCGCGTTTATAATATTAGTAGAATAGGATTGAATGATAGATTTGGTTCTGTGTTTTTTCAATTTTTTTTTTTTCTGTTTGTGTAGGTAGGTCCTACTTATCTAGCCATAGGTACATAGAATGCATTTACCTACTTGTTAAGTAGTATAAGAATTTCGTGATTTTTTAGTAAGCTATTTATACTGTAAATCTATTTCGTAAGAGCACATTTTAAAGGTTCGGAAGCCAAACGGTAAAAATGGAACTCACATAGTTTCGTCATGTCCGTCTGTCTATCCGTTCATGTGACACACGAACGGACTTTCAATTCCCGATTTCTTACTCAGTTTAAAGTGTATCTCGTTTTGGGAATTTTATTTTTATTACAATGGTTGTCTATTGCCTCGGTTTGTTTTCGAGATGCAATGTTACATTATTTTATTTGAATAAATAATTATCAGATTACCACCTAAGTTTGCTGAAGACATGAATTCCAACCCAGATGCCCGTACCACCCTGTACTAATGTTCCAACATCCCCACTAGCAAATTGATTATGCTTCCAGACAGTATCTTCCCTGAGGCGTCCGTGAGAATGAGGGTAGCTTTTTACCTATCTACGTATCTCTGTTCTTTTTACTCACATTCGTAAAATCATACGTGAAAAGGATAGCAGATATAGAAATGAAGTTTTTGATTGATGAGTTTCACTTGAAAGTGGGAATCTAAATTGAATTTTACGAATGTTATCGCATTTGTTCGTCATTAAAGTTATTTGTTTACTTTGGGTTTGGATGTATATTTTGGATTCATCCGTTTTCAAATGAATTGCTTTATGCTACGTTTGAACATTGGTAGTATGTACTGGCAGCTACACAAATTACTGAAAAACACTTTCAACGAGTAACGTATTGTGTTCAACTGTCCAAAAACTTAAAAAAAACATGTTTAATTAAAATTCTCATTTTAACCGCTTTCCATCAGAGGTTCGTATACCTGTTTGCCTCGATATAACATAAAAAAATATTCGTTGTTTTACACATTAAGCATAATATCATAGGGCTACTCCTAAACAAGCCCTTCTTTCAGAGGATTTTGTCTTATTTATACAATAGTAAAAAAATATCCGAATAATACTTATATTATAGATAGAAATAAAATTGTGAGCGGCAATGGGCTTGTAATGGGCATTATTGGAATGCAAACTTTTGACGATCTCTGTAGCGCAGTGAAAGGCGAAGGTCCGCCTGAGACTCAGAAGATTGCGAGTTCGATTCTCGCCGCGGGACAAATGTTTGTATCTGCAAATATTTGTCTCGGGTCTGGATATTTTCTATGTATAATATGTATTAAATTACAAAAAAAGCATATATAAGTAGTACTTATTATTATTTATTATTATTATATTATTATTGTCACAGATCAGCGTACTGAACATAGATCTGAGAATCTTCCCGTGGGGATTACAGTCGTGTTTGTGTTTGTATTTTCTACAAATCAATGTTGATTCTCTCTCCACAAAAACCGTGCCAAAATGTATAACTCTTATACCCTAAAGCTACCAGCCAACGTCACCGTCCGGTCCAAATAAACCCGGATGCAGGTGTTTGGTCGGATGTAGCTGAGCGTCGAAATTATGTCCGAGTGAAAATAAACACTGAAAACAGGCCATAATTAACTGGTTATAAAATATTAAAATAATTAAAGAGTCGTATGTCTCATGTCGTATGAATCCAAACTTTACAAACATTTCATCTCTCTACAAAATAGTCAACGCAATTGAGCATTTATAATATACTAGCTTCTGCCCACGGCTTCGCCCTCGTGGTAGCCTGATAAAAAGTAGCCTATGTATTATTCTGATGTATAAGCTATATTACTGTAGAGTTTAATCAAAATCCGTTCAGTAGTTTTTGCGTGAAAGAGGAACAAACATCCTCACAAACTTTCACGTTTATAATATTAGTAGGATAGGATAATGTATACATAATGTAATTATCTAAATATATTATTTGGATGTACGTATGAATTATTTTCATTTATATTTGTATTTTAATTAATTTTAAGTAGCTAGTAGCTAGTTATTTAATTTAATAAAATTTTCTCTTAATTTGTAATCGGTTAAACGCACCGCCCCACTCTTCATTACACAAAGGTTAGCTGGAAGAAAATGCTAATTACCATTAAGTTTGGCTATGTATTTCTTTTTTCTTATGCAAAAAGCATTTTCCATCTATCTATCTATCTATAATTTTTATGGATTGTGAGGAGAAAAAAATGCGAATAACGAAAAGTGACGAGAACACATTTCGATTACATCTCTGAAAGTTCAAAGTTGAGCGAAATAAATCTTTCAACCATTATTTCTTATAATTAACAAGGAATTCCAAAAATATCCTTTGTAAAAACAAAATGATAGTATTCCTCATCTTTATGGAGTTTTAATCTCGCATCACAATTTATTAAAACTAAATCTGTAACCTTTCGTACAAAAAATGTCTCAAAGGGATGATAATAAGGTTTGATCCGAAACGAATACCGCAATTTCCTTGGGGTGTTTTTAATTTAATAAAATGATTTTGTGACGGCCGACACTTTTTATACAAACTGAATCCTAGGGTGGGAGCTAGCATTCTTATAAAGTGATTTCACAATTTTTGTATGTTATACATACAATATGTATGTTCATATTGTAAAAACGGGAATTTTCACGTACTGCACTATCGGTGATGGCACCGATTAAGTTACGATTCATTCTGAGAGTGCACTGCACGATGCGGAAGGAGAAAGTCGCGACCGCTCACCCTGATGAAGACTGAAAAATATGTAATGTATATATATTTTTTTGTCTATTCATATTGTAAAAACGGGAATTTTCACGTACTCCACTATCGGTGAAGGCACCGACTAAGTTTCGACCTTCGCGTCGCGCCGTGCACGACGCGGAAGGAGGAAGTCGCGACCGCTCACCCTGATGAAGACTCTCGGAATGAGTCGAAACTTGTCAAGTTCACTGACAAGTGTTTGGAATAAAATATGTATGTTGTAAACAACACATTATATATGCACGCACATAGTAATTTTACTGAAATTTGTAATACCGTCTTACCATACGTTTGTAAAAAAAACTTCACTTTTATAACTATACATTTTGAAATTCATGATTTTGACGACCCCTGTGGTGCAGTGGGCGAAGGCCTGAGGTGAAGGTTGCGGGTTCGATTCTCTCCGCGGAATAAATGTTTGTATAATCTGCAAATATTTGTCTCGGATCTGTGTGTTATCCTACTACTATTATAAACGCGAAAGTTTGTGAAGATGGATGTTTGTTACTCTTTCACGCAAAAACTATTGAATTGTTTTTTTTTAATTTACAGTAATAAGCTATATTACTGTAAATTTTAAAAAAACACACCTGAATAACACATAAGTTACTTTTTACCCGGGTACCACGTGGGCGAAGCCGTAGTTAGAGGCTAGTCTATGTATGATACTGTATGTAAAAAAAAAGTATCAGTCATGTAGTTCCCATAATACATGCTCTGCTTAGTTTGGGGCTGGATGATGCTGTGTTAAAATTTCTAGCGTTATTTATTTATTTATAAGCCTGATTTTTGTCATTGGAAGGGAAAGGCCTAGTTTCCCTCTTTTCACTGGGGTTTATCTTGTGCTATTTCTGGTTAATCCATGAAGAAGTATAACAAATAAGAAACATCTAACTTGGATAAAATTGTAGTTATTTTTAGTTCAATAATTAGAAAAAATCGTTTTCATTGTATCCTCAGTCGCCACACAGCTTTTGCCGTAATCCAGGATACACCTGCACGGCACTGACATCAGCTGATTTATTCCATTTAAAACAATACACCACAGCTACACGCGTAGTTACTACACAACTCTCCCTTCGGGAACGGACGGGAAGTGGATGGAAAAAACAGAAACTTTGTCTTTTTGTGTCATCCATCAAATATAGACCAAGTAAGGTGAATAGCGTTGTGAAGGTGAATTTGATATCATATTTATGTAGATCTCTTTGTTTTGTCTGGGTAGGAAGTAAAAAAGTTATGCCGGTACTTCACATATATGTAACGTCAACTTAAAATCCTTGTGATTTTTTATCATATTTATGTAGAAGGTGTATATTTTTGTTTTGTCTGGGTAGAAAGTAAAAAAAGTTATGCCGGTACTTCACATATATGTAACGCCAACTTAAAATCCTTGTGATTTTTTATCATATTTATGTAGAAGGTGTATATATTTGTTTTGTCTGGGTAGAAAGTAAAAAAAGTTATGCCGGTACTTCACATATATGAAACATCAACTTAAAACCCTTGTGAATTTATTGAATTTAAACTTAATGACTTTGATTTTTGAGAATAATATGCCTGTTATTGTATAAACTTAGTTCCGTCAGGCATTATATTAATAAAACAATCATATCAGTAGGACATAAGTCTATACCCTTAGACAGGGTTCGTGTGAGATACCTACCTATAAACACCATCTATGTACCTACCATGTGAAAGCAATAAATGTATTGAGTATTGAAGTCAATTATTTCTCCTGGAATCTAACTCATTGTAAAATGGTATTCAAATTGATTTTCCAGATTCAGTCCCAAATCAAGATAAAATACTTAATAATGTTTTCTCTACGCTTACAGAAACAATAAATAAAAATTATACCCGAGAGCACACCGAAACAGACACAGCTAAGTTATTGGTTACAAATTCCATACATCCTGCTAACAGAGCAATATTTTCATATATAACCGTGTACGGAGTAATAACTCCATACGTCACAGAGAGGTGATGGAGCGACGCGCGCAGGCGGCTTGTTCGTACACTCAAAAACTGACATCAATTAAAGAAAGAAGGCAAGTATTTACCGTATATTTACAATAATGTAGGGTGAGTATATTTTATGAACAAGAGAAAATAAAATAATTTTCTATTGTGACTGGTATCAGCGGCCGAGCCATCTGAGACTAATGATTGCATGATCTGCAAAGCTCTATATTTGTTGTGGTTACTTGATACTCGTAGTCCCTGATAATTAGGACACAGGGAATCGTATTGTACGTATTCGTCACCTACAAACCTAAATAATAATACAATAAATTAATTTAATCAATACGAAACTAAATTGAAATATTTCCCCAAATGAAGTGTCGCAGTTGGAAATAAAACTTTATTTCCAACCAGCTACTCCAAATTTTCTCCATGATGCGTTCCGTAGCAAGACCTTTTCTCTGGGCTCAGAGGGAATAAACCTTGATCTTGAGAGAAACAATATCCAAATTCCTTAAATGTGGTAGAGTAAGAAGGTTGTTTAAAAAATTAAACCGTCCAATAAAAACACAAACAAGTGGTCACCCTTTTCAGTGAGTGCGATCTGCGGCGCTTTGATCACGACTGTTCACACAACAGTTGCGTTTTATTTTTATTTTATTACAACTACAGCAAGTACGTACTTACCTACTTTATAGAGGCAATCGAGGAAATTTGGGTCAAGCTACACTTGCGAGTATTTCTCATTGATTATAACGTATGCCGATGTACTTTTTACTTAAAAAAACACTTAGGTATAAAGATCATCTTTGTCCTATTTCAGATTTTTTTCTTGATCTTCTCCTGCATTAGGTCAGTGATTTGAAGAATCACCTGATACAATTCATTGTGGGGAATGGAACAACTTCCTCCCGATGTTTTTCTTTGACATTTGAGAGCACAGAGTATATCGAAAGTACAAGTTCTAAGATCCATTGATACGAGGAGATTCGATCTCACGACCTTCATATTAGATATGACCCTTCAGAGTCAGAGCCACAACACTAGCGCTCTTTTAACTACAAACTTCATCTTTTAACAATTGAAATTGGCCGCAATTTTATCTCAAAAATATATTAGTTACAATATTTTCGTTAAAAGGCACGCACGGTTTATGAAGATAGGATGTACTCTTGGTAGTTCTTAGACCATTCTACTAATTAAAATATTTATAACCGGATCAAACGAGTAAAGATATTTATCTTGACCATTTCGCTATAAAAAGATCTTGATCTTTAAATGACACGCTTAATTAACATGTTGCATTTTCTTTATTTCTCAGAGTTTTTCTGTTCGGTAGCGATAAAATTCTTAGCTTTACGTAGGTCTGTTTCAAAATTTATACTGTGGCTTTATCCTATTTTTACATTCAATAACCTTCTTTAGCACTTTGAATTTAAAATCTATCTATGGACTTTTCTCCAAAAAAAAACACAAACTCTAGAATTAATTTTATCTCCCACATACATCATTCAAGTATTTTTGTTACTCTACCTTGCGATTGAATATTTAATAGGTATTTCAAATATTTTAGACAAATATGAAAAAAAATAACGTATATAAATCATTTTAGCCTGCCTGCGTTGCAGAAGGTTGCGGATTCAGTTCCCGCCGCAGAACAAATGTTTGTATGATCTGCAAATATTTGTCTCGACTCTGGGTGTTTTCTGCGTATAATTTGTAAGTATTTACAAAAACTGTATTTAAGTAAGTAGTATATCAGTCATATAGTTCCCATAACACAAGCTCTGCTTTCTTTGGCGCTAGATGATGCTATGTGAAAATTTCCAATATTAGATAGATAAAACATTTATTCGTTGCTACAGACACACACCAATATACATTTTATTGTCAGTAAGTAAAAATAATAAATAATATTATTATTTATCCTATATTACTATTCCTATTTTAAATTTATTTTTCATAATTATTGACATAATCATTATTAGGAGGAAAAATTCAACAACTTTAATTCATTTTTTTAGCTCAGTACTCACTCACTATTCGCTACGTGCAAACCCTTCCGGTCAATCGTTCATTATGTTCATTTACTTTGATTATTGATTCATGAAAAGTGTTTGCTGATTGGCGATTACTGATAAGCCGCTAACTTTATTTTGATTGCCCGTAGGACTTGCCAATGAGATAAATTCGAGAGTAAAATCAGACGCGGCAGTCCAATAAGGAGTTTCTTAATGATTATGCATACCTACAAAGTCAAAAGTCAAAGTCAATAGGTTTTTATTCATTGAAATCACAAGGATCATATAGAAACGTCAACTTAAAAACTATACGTGAATCTAAAATGTTAAAGTGAATTTACGCCGGTTCCTCGCGCGCGACCAAGCATAGAAGAATCAGGCAACAAACTCTGCTTGGTTATTTTTTTGATGATCCTTCATTCAGCTTTAGTGTGGTGCCAATCGAACGTAAATGAACGAGACTCATTTATAGAAAAAAGTACTAGTCAGAGACTTAAATAAAGTCTAAAAAGTATCAACCTAAGTTCTTATGACAACACACTATACGCTTTATAAGAGTAATGCTTAACCTATTCTTAAAAAATATGATACCACAGATATACAATCCTACAATTAAGCTAACGAAGGAGCGGAGCGACGACATCGGGCCATGCAGTTTTATCGTCAATATAGGCATTTAAGGTGTAATACGCCTTCTTTATTAGATTGTTCTTTATATAAGATTTAAATCTTCGAATAGGCAGCTCGGTTACATTTTCCGGAAGCTTATTATAGAAGCGTACAGAGTTTCCCATAAAAGACCCATTGGACTTTTCTAATCTAAATTTCGGGATGAGTAATTTATTTTTGTTTCTAGTATTAATGTTATGGACATTTTTTATAAAACTAGCGTTATTTTTATGCGTGTACATTAAGTTTTCATAAATATACTGTGAAGTTACTGTCATAATGTTTATTTCTCTGAATCGTTCTCTCAGAGAATCACGAGGTTTCATATTATAAATGGCACGTATTGCTCTTTTTTGTAAAACAAAAATTGTTTGAATATCTGCTGCCTTCCCCCACAGTAAGATACCATATGACATGACACTATGAAAGTAGCTGAAATATACTAGCTGTGGCTTCATCAGTAAGGTGTCTAATTGTTCTAACTGCATATGCAGCAGAACTAAGTCTACCTGCAAGTGCTTCTATTTGCGGACTCCATTGCAATTTTGAATCAATATGGAGTCCTAAAAATATAGTAGAATCTACTAGATCTAGTGTTTCTCCATTTAATTTAATGTCGGTGTCATACTGAATTACATTAGGCAAAGTGAATTTCATACACTTAGTTTTTATAGCATTCAGTAGAAGATTATTGACGGTAAACCAATCAAGTACTCTCGATAGAGATAAGTTTACATCGTCGTAATTAGCTTTAGATCTATCAACTTTGAATATTATAGAAGTATCATCCGCAAATAGAACTAAATTACATAAGTTTTCCACGAAAAAGGGAAGATCATTAACGTATACCAGAAACAAAAAAGGGCCAAGTATCGAACCCTGCGGCACCCCCATGTCAATAGTAGATCCCAAAGACCTCTCACCACCGACCTCAACCCTTTGAACTCTATTGGATAAGTAAGACTGAATAAGATCCAGTGCTTTATTTCGAATGCCGTAATGATTCAATTTGGATATTAAAGTACCATGATTTACGCAATCAAAAGCCTTGTACAGATCGCAGAATACTCCGATAGCATTCTGTGCGTTCTCCCAGGCTTCCAATATGTGCTTTAAGAGCAAGGTTCCAGCATCGGTTGTAGATCGACCTTTGGTAAATCCAAACTGATTATTATGAAGTAGCCCATTATGGTTGAAGTGTGTCAATAGTTGAGAAAGAATAATTTTTTCAAAGATTTTACTTAGCGCGGGCAATACAGAAATCGGTCTATAATTTGCTGGATCTCTAACATTTCCAGACTTGAACAAAGGAATTAATTTACTGTATTTCATAAGATCAGGAAATAGTCCTTCATCAACACAACTATTGAAAACATGGGCTAAACACGGAGCGATATCAATGATTATCGCACCTAGAACTTTTGTCGATATTCCCCATAGGTCTTCAGTATTCTTTATGTTTAGTGACTTAAATGTTTTTAGAATAGTATCTGCATTAACGTATTCAAAGCCAAACACGACTTCACATTTTTCAACACTTGACTCTAATAAAGAAGTCGCTCTAGCGGCTGAAGAGTTTAACGCTTGGGTTACAATTTTAGGTACACTAGAGAAAAAACTATCAAATGCATTTGCAATATCAATATTATTTGTCAGTATTTTATTTTCTAAGTTCAGATTTATATCTTTAATCCGGATTTTAGATTTTCCTGTTTCATTATTTATCAGTTTCCAAGTAGCCTTAATTTTATTGGAAGATTTTGCAATTTTATTTCTTAAATGCATCAATTTTGCTGCACGACAAACTTTTTTGAAAGTTTTGGAATAATTCTTTACGTAAAAGATAAACGTAGGATCGTGTAGCATCGACTCCCTCTTTGCGTATAGATCATATAATTTATTCCTACTTTTATAAATACCTGGTGTAGCCCATTCAGCAAATCCAACACGTGCTTTAGTTTTACAAGTTTTTAAATTAAAAATATTACTGTGTGCCTTATTGATAACATTTGTTAAAATAGTAAAAATTTCATTAGGGTCATCCATGCATGGAACTAGAGACATTTGAGATTGAATACTGGCCTGGAATTTCTTAATACGGCTCTCAGTGATAGGCCGGTAAGTCTATAGCCTATCTATATAAGCCTATCTAATTACCAACGAACTGTTAATGTATCGAACGCCAGTAACTGCCTACCTACTTTAGACCTGTATCTGTAAGTAAACTTGGAACAGATTCAAGCGTTCCTATTCATATTGTAATAACGGGAATTTTCACGTGCTACATTATCGGTGAAGTCACCAACTAAGTTTCGACTTATTCCGAGAGTCTTCACAGGGTGAGTGGTTGCGACTTTCTCCTTCCGAGTCGCGTTGTTCACTATCAAGCCTTCCTATTTATTATTAGTTTTAAGTAAGTATCTTGATAAGCTCTATTCTCCGCACTAGGTCTTTATTGAACCTGTGTAACTTTAGTTTGTAACTTATAATTAAATGTATGACTGTTTGTCGTTCCTAAAACAATAAAATAAAAAAATAATCTTTGTGATTTGAATAATTAAATTAGCTTTGACTTTGAGTATAACTGTTTTGAGACGGTTCTGATATCTGTGAGCTGAACCGCAGAACTCAGTATACAGCCAGGATTTATCTGACAAGTAGGTATGCTCTAAGTCTTATAGACATATCCTCAGAGTAGATGATGTTGTGATAGTACGAATTGATCGTGTCCGTTTATATTAACAACATCGTTGTCACATCTACTTTCTATAACGTTGTAGTTTTGCGATTCTGTCACTCGATCCATTACTCGTTGCTAATGTTGGTCTTGTTCTGGATGGGTTTGCAATTTTTTTTTATCTACTCCATAGATGCCTGTGGACAGAAGGTAAACGCTGGCCAAGAGGGCTTAGGTGGATGTTTACAGTCCTGGCCCCATACGATAATTCAGTGTAGAGATAATAAACTTTCCATATGTAAGTAAAATACTTGCCTATTTCTAGCATCCTTCTAAGTACTTACACAATGTAATATTTTAATGACGTAACCAAGTGTTGTCAATGTCCTTAAGGTATATATGAGTATGAGTATGAATTAATATTCTTGAACTATAAACCAGACGACAGCAATAAGCCTCCGATGAACACATGACATATTTAAAAAAAGGAGCTTGAAGAAGATATTTTGTCAATGCACTATTTCGTGAAGGCCTATATACAGCAACGAACTTCAAAATGCTATTAATGGTTATGATGAAGGAGCAATGTATTTCTCGTGATGAGTTAATGACAGTACTGTAACTGACTGAATACGATGATTTGTCAGAAAAAGCGACAGAAAACGCATTTAACTCGCATCGGAATGAAAGCGGCGATTTCAAACCAAACAACGTAAAAAGAAACGTTGCTAACAGCATTATTAGCCTAACAAGCGTAACTAATCTTGTTTAAGTTCACATATTGGATTTGAAGCATACGAAATTAATAATTGCGAGTACAACAAAAGTGCAGTTCCGACAGGTGCTAAAGAAGCCGAAATACGCGTAGTCTTATTGCATTCAAAATGTTAATATCTGCTAATTAGGTGGCCTAACTCCTTATGCCATCATCATCATCATTAACAGCTTGTAGAAGTCTTACACATATACTAAACTAAACTTCCTCTATCTACTGACTTTCAGCATCCTTCAGGATGTTATTAGCCCATGGGGTGAGCGACCTTCTTATACTGCGCCGTCATGATTGTAATCGCCATTTGAGAACCTTTCATCCCAGCAGTCGCCGATTCTCTTACACATATACTAAACTAAACTACCTCTACCTACTGACTCTCAGCATCCTTCAAGATGTTATTAGACCATCGGGTGAGGGGCCTTCTTATATTGCGCCGTCATTATTGTAATTGCCATTTGAGAAACTTTCGTCCCAGCAGATTCTCCGAATTATTATGGTAAATATATAGTTTTTGTTTAAAAAAAAATGCCTTTGACGTTGTAAGTTAGCGGCCAATCTTTGTACTTATGTGCTGCCCATATAATATGTACAGCTTACCATGTCTTCCATGCACTACACTCATGGGCTTATTGATCAGGCCAAACAAATGAAATAATTCATTTGTGTCTATTATTTGATTTTATTAATATTGAACCCCTCGCATTTTGCGTACAAAATTTGGGCAAAAAAACGTACCTTCAATTAAAAAACACAAAATTAATAACAGAAATCTCAAAAATGATATTTAGAGTCATTAAATATGTTCTATCATATTGAAAATATAGTGTTCTGACATGGGCACAATCAGTACTTAGTGTTACCCTATTAAACTGTTAAAACTACGTGCATTCTTCTTCTTTTTATCAAGTCAGCGTAGTTGTGTTAAAACTGGCAAGCTGCATCGACCCTTAAAACGTTCAACCCTTAATAAGAAAAATACGCTACATAATGCCACTTACGCTCTTGCTAGCACTTAATTTGCGGCGCAGATACATCAAATTCTGGACGTAGTACTGAGTACCGAGTGGTGGACAATCAGCCGCTCAGACACGCGTCATTCAAGCCGCTATGCGTTAACGAGCACATGCAAATTTCACGGCGCTAACAATATTCCGGATAGGGGAAGCGGGTTTAGTACGCCGAATATCTAATACAGCAATTTGTGGTCATTTGTAGCTAGCCTATACAACTTTCGTACAGTCAGTAAATAGTTGTTTTGACCGGGAAACTAATGTAAGTACCGAGCCACATTCACTCGCTGGTAAAGCTTTATTTTTATTTGTTTTTAGTTCTTCGTAGAATACATATTATCAGAATTTCCAGCAATTTGTGATCTTTGTTCAAGCACAAATAATAATTGGTTATTTTTACATACAGTCAGTCATTAGTTATTTTGGCTTTCTATCTTCAACCCGTGCATGATTTCCCAATCTTACAGGAGCACGGGTTTAAGATGCGGGAGGTATTTATACCGACCTTTATTCACCAGATAAATTTAATCCCATTTTTTTTTACTTCTTCGTAGGAAATGTGTAATGTGTTGAGAAAATTTGGTGCACGAGGCATAAATCGCAAATTTTAGGTTCTAAGATACGCCAGTGTCCTCACGATGTTTTTTTTTGGGAGTTATCGTTGCGTATATACTATTTTTAGGTGGTGTTATCCTATTTTATACTACAAAAATAAATTTATATCTACAAAAGATCGTCGTAGGAGAACTGCAGAGGAGTTTGTGAGCTGCCTCAATTTCTATCTAGTTATTTTGAATCCAATTTCAAGCAAATTCCAAGTCTTGTGTTGATAAACCTGTAGCTTAACTAGTTAGGTATGAGTATGTTTACTCCCTAGATAGATTTATTAATAAAATTATTTATAACTCTTAAGGCCTTAAATGCAGGAAAAAACGTAAAATCTTCCATAACTCACTTTAATTTTCCCATCTATAAATAAATACCGAACGCAGCATGAATTTTGATCTTATTTGTTTTAAATCGCAATAAATAATACAGAATGGATCGCAGCCTACACCGCGTGATTCCTACAAGTGTATACCTATAAAAATGATTAATGTTTGTCGCGCGGTCTTTGGGAGAAAAAATGTGACGCCTTATAAGGTGAAACAGTAGGCAAGTGTACAAATCAATGAGTTTTTGTCACCGTGAACGTGCACTCAACATTGTTTTTAAACACTTTCAAAACATAAAAGGTGAATTTTATGTTTTGAAAGTACTTTGAATTTGTCCCGGCAAATGCGGCAAGTTTTTATATCGTAAACGTTGGTTTAAAAAAAAGTAAATGCTATGTTCTAGCACTATTTTTAAGCTTGTATTAATCTTTTAGTTTTTGCTATAGAACAGTTTTTTTTTAATTTGGAGGAAAATAAATATACGGCTTACGAAATGGTGAGCGGTTATTGTCGCCTATGATATCTGCAATGCCTGGTTCATTGCTTTTGCGTTGCCTGTCATGGAGACAAAGTTCAAAAGTTTCACGTGCCTGTTTTTTTACCGGCACCCAAGCACCCAGAAAAACGGGCATTAAATAAAAACAATAAAGCTTTAAGCTTGTATTAATCATTTAGTTTTTGCTATAGAACAGTTTTTTTTATCATTTGGAGGCAAATAAGTGGACGGCTTACGAAATGGTGAGCGGTTACCGTCGCCTATGATATCTGCAATGCCTGGTTCATTGCTGTTGTGTTGCCTGACATGGAGACAAAGTTCAAAAGTTTCACGTGTCTGTTTTTTTTTACCGGCACACAAAAACAGCAAAACGGATATTAAATAAAAAAATAAAGCTTTATGCTTTTATTAATTATTTATAATTTGCTATAGAACAGTTTTTTAATCATTTGGAGGCAAATAAGTGGACGGCTTACGAAATGGTGAGCGGTTACCGTCGCCTCTGATATCTGCAATGCCTGGTTCATTGCTGTTATGTTGCCTGTCATGGAGACAAAGTTCAAAAGTTTCACGTGCCTGTTTTTTTACCAGCACCCAAACACAGCAAAACGGATATTAAATAAAAAAAATAAAGCTTTATGCTTGTATTAATTATTTATTTTTTGCTATAGAACAGTTTTTTTAATCATTTGGAGGCAAATAAGTGGACGGCTTACGAAATGGTGAGCGGTTACCGTCGCCTTTGATATCTGCAATGCCTGGGTCATTGCTTTTGTGTTGCCTGTCGTAGAGACAAAGTTCAAAAGTTCAACGTGCCAGTTTTTTACCGGCACCCAAAAACAGCAATACGAGTTTTGCTTCGCTGCAAAATAAAAACATGGTGGTATATACTTCGATGCACGAGTTCTTCACAAAGAAGCTACTACCTAATAATGTTTCTTAGAAATCAAAGAAAATCGATTGGTACTTATGCTACACATACTAACGGTTTGGTTATCACTTTAATTTAAAACATGAATAAATGCCATTGGCCGTGGGATTTTTTCTTATAATTCCAAAACGAATGGCCTCATCAGAAAAATTATACAAACATAGTTTATGGGCTTTCAATGCGACTAATTTGTTATGGTTTACGTTTTTATAAGCAAAGTTATTTTGTTCTACAATTATAAAAATTCTATGCGATTTTGAATCATATCACTTAGAAAATAGAGGTAAGGGTTGTATTAGTTTTGGGAATTATTCTTAGGTAGCGGTATAATTCGATTTGGTCCGAGATGTCCACACCTCTGGGTGGGCACCGACCGCCCGCCATCTTTAGATTAAAAGTTCAAACTGATTGCGTGAACCATAAACATTTGTTAAACAACCTCACATATTTGTTTCAACACCATTTTTCTACGGATTAAGTGAAATCCCATATAAGATTATAAATGAAAGCGGTATGAAGCGGTAAAAATAGATACGTTTATTTTAAGTAGTGTAGTTGCTGCATTCATATTTCATATATGAAAAGATTAGCAACTGCATACTGCTACGCCCGCGTGGTACCCGGATAAAAAGTAGCCTATGTGTTATTCTGATGTATAAGCTATATTACTGTAAAGTTTCATCAAAATCCGTTCAGTAGTTTTTGCGTGAGAGAGTAACAAACATCCATCCTCACAAACTTTCACTATAATATTAGTAGGAAGTAGGATAGGATTAGCTACTGCCCACGGCTTCAACCGCGTGGTACCCGGAGCAGAATTCGTATAAAACTTATTCGCATTACCGCTTTTTCGTTGATTTATTTTGCAAAATTGGTCTCCATGAAAACACTTTATTTTTAACAGTATAATATATAACCTATATCTACGAAAGACCATTCTAAATATTGGAAAAAAATAGCATCCCCGTCCCCACTGCTGTTGCAATACAGTCGAAACGTCGGGAAAATAATAAAAATGGTAAACGCGATAAATACCCGTTAAACTTATAATTATGTTATCGCGAAAGTTTTGAAAATACTATTGGTAAAATAATTTTTGAAAATGATTATAATCGTGTTAGGAGATCAGTGTGGAATGAATGAATATGTAGTAACGAGAGTTGACAAAGGTATTTTGAGATGGTTTGGGCATATAGAAAGGATGGATGAAAGACAATTAACAAAATAAGTATACAAGGCGAGCGTGAATGGGATAGTTGGAAAAGGAAGGCCTCGGCGAACGTAGTCTGACCAAATTGGAGACATTCTAGAGAAAGGCCAAGTCAGAAGTACACTAAACCGCCGAGCTTGTATGATGAATTTAATTAGGATGAATGATGCGAAAGAGGTATCCTAGCAAGTGGAAATCCTTGGTCTCTGCTTATCCCTGCGGCAAACTGACTATATGTATGTAGGAATAGGCCTCGGCAAACGAAAGAAAGAGATGAATGATGCAAAAGAGGTATGCCAGGATCCTAGCAAGTGGAAATCCTTGGTCTCTGCTTATCCCTCCGGCAAACTGACTATATGTATGTAGAAATAGGCCTCGGCGAACGAAAGAAAGGCCAGGTAAGAAGAACCGCCGAGCTTGTATGAAGAATTTGATGAGAATGAATGAAGCGAAAGAGATATGCCAGGATTGTAGCAATTGGAATTCCTTGGTCTCTGCCTACCCCTGCGGGAAACAGGCGTGATTATATGAGTATATATGAGAATGAGTAGTTTCTGTGCTTACCTCCTACAACCAAACTTACAAACTTCACCTCTTCATGATATTAGTATAGATATCAGGAGACTGATTTATCGTCAGTAATACGAGCATGTATCCTATCATTTGAGATGTCACGCACTGAATTTATTGCAGTGACAGGCTGAGAACACGAGTGGAGTTTTTTTTTTAATAAAATGGCAATTCTGCAACAGTAGCTGCATTGTACTCTGAGATATGGTAATAATTTTCGCTAGCTGTATAATTTTGCGCTGCAGAAAGTGCACCAATAAATATTTATAGAACCTTTTTTTCAAGCTTCGGTAAATTGCGTTGTTATCGTGTAAAGTTTAACAACAACACTTACTTTACTCCTCGGCAAAGTTACATTGTACCCGTAACCAGTTAAAGCCGTCGAGATGAATTAGCTCTAATTAGTACCTATAATCTTTAATTATTTTATTAATATGCTTCGCGCTGGTCATAACATTCAATTGTTGTAAGATCATTGAACTATTTAGACGACCTCTGTGGCACAGTGGGCGAAGGCCTGCCTGAGACGCAGAAGGTTGCGGGTTCAATTCCTGCCACGGGACAAATGTTTGTATCTGCAAATATTTGTCTCGGGTTTGGGTGTTTTATATGTATAATATGTATGTATTTGCAAAAAAAATGTATATAAGTAGTATATCAGTCATGTAGTTCCCATAATACAAGCTCTGCTTAGTTTGGGGCTAGATGATGCTGTGTGAAAATGTCCAGCAATATTATGAATAATTTTATTTATGAATAATTTATAAAGCATTGCCATTCGGCGTGGCAATGCAGATAGCATTTTGATAATGCTTCCGTCTGGTAGTGACGTGGATCAGTTGAACTATCTATAGATCGTTTGCATCGGTCATAGATAGCTTTTTTCATCTGTATTTTTTTTGTAAATACTTTATTGGACATATAGTTGTTATATGAATTGATGTATTAATACAGTAAAAAAAAATATACAATCACCATCGTGCGTCAGAAAATTAAATGCTGTATATAATACATAAGCTATAATATACCTATTTACTAAGATTTATGCTGTTTTGTGTTCCAATAAGCGGTAATGGGCTTTCAATCTGTCACGCGTATGCTTGCTTGTATACTTTGCAAATCGCGGACATTTGCTAAATACAATAATCTGACGTGTCTCTGACTACCGCTACTCGGTAGGTATCCTCACAGATCTGCGTACAGGGGACTAACCATGAAGTCTTATAGCGATTTAGTTCAGGCAATATGTCACTTTCCGTTTTGTGCTTGAGGACGCTATGTCGTTGCCAAAGCTTTGTCATTCGCAAAGCGGGATTTGACATCTTTGCCTGAATTGAATCGTAATAGGACTTGATGGTTAGGCTTCTGGGGCTTAACCATGAAGTCTTATAGCGATGAAGTTTAGGCAAAGATGTCACTTTCAAAAACTATCGTGAA